>JAHXMU010000236.1:114614-132056 GCA_019455685.1 Philornis downsi
GTTCAGGCGGTTCGGATGCTCTAAGCCCCTGCATACATTTCACACCATTTCAACCACAAAACTGGCATGAGTTGGCCGATCAAAATCTGCAAGATGTTAAAATGAGCTTTTACCGTGTAGACGCCGACAAGGGCTTTAACTTCTCCGTATCGGACGATGCATTTGTTTGCCAGAAGAAAAACCACTTCCAGATAACTTGCCATGCCCGCCTACAGAGTGAGGCGAAATTTGTGAAGACACCGTCTGGTTTGGAGAAAATTAAATCCTTCCATTTGCATTTCTACGGTGTGAAATTGGAAGCTCCAAATCAGACGATAAGGATTGAGCAAAGTCAATCGGATCGATCGAAAAAACCTTTTTATCCTGTACCGTAAGTAGTTGCTATAACCGAATAGAGGCTTCAAGTTTTTGATTTGTTATATATTTAATTTTGCTGCGGCAATTTATTTACAAGTGATGTAGTTAATTAACTAAATCTAAACATTTTCAGAAATATTAATTACAAGCACACCAGCTATGACTTCCAAGTAAATCAAATTCTATCGGGTTTGTGACTCTTTAAGTCTTTTTAGTTTAACATTTGAATATTTAAGACATTTTTAACATGGCCCTTAGAAATGTAGCTACCTGGACTGGTTCCAGCGGATCTAGAAGCTGTATTTTTCAGAAGATATTAGTCGGAGTTACTGTCGCGTAACCGACCGGTATGCTCCTGTAAGCTTTTAAGCAACATAACAGCCTGACGCTTATTAAATAATGAGAGTTGTGTAGTTTGAGTAGTTTGGTTGCTACAGCAGCTTGATACAGAGATACCAAAACCACTTCATTTGGACGCTTTTGGGAGTTTTTTTTTTAAATCGCTAAATAAAAGAAATATGAACTCTGTTCTGAGCTATGAATCAAATTACGGTTCAGAAGCACCTCGCGCACAACATTATCCGTTTATTGTTCAATTCAAATTTATAATACTTTGGAAGACAGTCACTTAGGCATCACTTATTCTAGTACCAAATCCCTAGTAAAAGAATTTCAAATTGCTTCTAATGTCTAAAGGTGAATACGCACAAATAAACATAATGTGTGAAACCATGCCCCGCCCTTTTAAACGTTATAGTGGAAATTTGTTTTTTTTTCTACACTTCATATCCTCATTCATATAATTATTTATGCCAAAATGTCTGTTTAATTTCAGTATTGATCTCCAGAGTCACATTGTTAGCAAAGTAACAGTGGGACGTTTACATTTCTCCGAAACGACCAATAATAATATGCGCAAGAAGGGACGACCCAATCCCGAACAACGCTACTTTCAATTGGTTGTCGGCCTCCACGTGCATACGGCATCCGGTGATTATCCCATCGTATCACAGGGCAGTGATAAAATCATTGTACGTGCCTCAAATCCGGGACAATTTGAATCGGACGTTGATCTCTGTTGGCAACGTGGCCTTACTCAAGACTCCATTTTCCATGCGGGCCGTGTGGGTATCAATACAGATCGCCCCGACGAAAGTTTAGTTGTACATGGCAACCTTAAAATATCCGGCCACATTGTCCAGCCCAGTGACAGTCGAGCCAAGCAAGAGATCGGTGAACTGGACACATCTGTGCAGTTGCGCAATTTACAAAAGATACGCATAGTTCGCTATCGCTTGGAGCCTGAATTCGCTTTACACTCCGGCCTTAAAAGTAAAAAGGGAGAAGAGGACATCGTGGATACGGGAGTGATAGCCCAAGAGGTCCGCGAAGTTATACCGGATGCCGTGCAAGAGGCTGGCAGTATTGTACTGCCCAATGGCAATGTTATCGAAAATTTCCTTTTGGTCAATAAGGATCGCATACTTATGGAGAATATCGGAGCCGTCAAGGAACTATGCAAGGTAACGGGCACTTTAGAGACGCGCATAGAGAATTTGGAGCGGGTGAATCACCGGCTGCAAAGGGTCAAGGAGAATGATTTACAGTTTATGCAGTGTAAAAATTTAAACGCTTCGGAAAGAAGGAATTCAAAGGATGGCTATGAAATCTGTTCAAATCGAACATTACAAATTATAATATTCTTATTAGTTATAGTTATGGCAGCGTGGTAAGTAGGAGTTTAAATAGTTAAAATTATAATTAACAACTAACTCACTCGCTCTTTGTCTCTCCTTCCTTCTGCTCCAGTCTTGCTGCAGTTTCCACACTCTATTTTGTAGAACATAATAAGAAACAACACAATTTCAAACACTTAGAGAGCATACAATTGTTAAGCAACGGCCACATTTATAGCCATGACGGCCTATCATTGACGGAACAGGAACGCAACTTCATCCAACTGCACAACATTTTGAAATCAAACCGTACGCACAGCCTGTGGCCAACGTTAACCTACCATTCTTCAGTGAACGGACCAACAAGATCTCTAGGCCAAAATGGCACTCAGCCCTATCGAGTCGAGGGTGCTACAAGTAATGGTGCTGGTAGTGAATTCAGTTACTTCGAAACCCAAGAAGATATAGCGGTGCCACCAACTTCCCAACAATCTGCACGGAACGATGAGGTTACCGTGGTAATGGAGAAGCCATCCATCAGCCACGAGTTGCTGCAACCCTATAAGGAAACCCAAAGGACTACCACAGCTCCTCTGATACGTAGCAACAAGACAATTAATAGTAAACATAAACTGAAATGGCCGCAGCCCCAAATGGTGCTGAGAGTTATGCAGGCGGCCACCCATCGCAATGCTTTGCCCTCATCGCGGGCACTTGGAGCGGAACAGGCGAACGAAGAGATCCATGTGAATGCACACAACGCCAGCGAAACCTCAACGGAGAAAATATCGGATGTTATATTGGTGCAACAAGACTTTGAAAATAATTCCATCGATACCGATTCCCAGCAAACAGTGGATCGCCATAAAGCGGCTACCAACACGAAAAAACGTTTATCTCCCTCTTCTTCGGGTGAAGGTACTCACAGTGAGATCCAAAAACTGAACGTGGATACTCCCTCGATTAGCACTTCAAGCAGCATTAACGACGATGGCCTGCGCGAACTGAACTCTCCCACTCAATCCAACATTTTGCGGCACACCAATGCCAAAGGCGGTGATTTGATCATCTACAAAACTGTCCCTCCACCAACGTCCTCCGCCACCACTACAATCCAGACCAACACACCCTCCAACAAACTAAACACCGATGCTCCTCACACCAACTACTCATTGGAATCGCAACCCATTTCCAATAAGAGTCGAAACTATGTGGAACGTAGTCAGGACAATTCTGATAATGACCTACAAAGTTTGACCAGTAATACCAATGAATCTGTTTTCAATGCCGGCGATCCGGTGGATTACGATTTGGGTCTTGAAAATCGTCAGTCTTTGTTGGGGCGTCGTTCGGCCGCAGGAGTTAATGGAAATCAGCAGGTCCCGACAAGTCACAATAGCTTTGTGCAAAGCTCAACGGTTTATGTGGACACATTTGCGGAGCCGGAACAATGTAATAGTAAACTCAAAAGAGAGGATATATCCAATTGTCAGGTGAGAACGCTGAAGTTATTTGAATAAATAAAAACAAAAATTATTCCTTTTACAAACTATCAAAGAGGTGTTTTGGCATTCCGACAATCATGGTTACTGAAAACCAATAATTTCAAAATAAAGCTGAAAAGTATTTATGAACAGTCACTACTTAAAAATACTGCCAGTCGTTTCATGATAGACGCTTTAACCGATTACCGCATTACGTATGACAGCAAGCTTATAGTTGAGGGCATTTGTTGGCCATGCTTGGTTTAATGCTTAGTAGTCATGTCAGACATTTAAACGTCGCTTACTCGTCTTTTTTTCGGCAACTACCATTCCGACAGTTGCCAGACCAAATTTGAGCCCATTGGTTACAACCTGGTTACATCAGATTTTTATAATTTTCGGTGTGTGGTGTCTCCTATTGATCCATTTCATTATGATTTTTGATTATACCAGGCGTCAGGTATTTTATTTCATGAAACTCGTTGGTGTCGTTTAAAAGATTACGCGTTCTACTTTAACATGAAGTTCCATGTGTATTACAGGTGGTGTTGCACGTTTCACCGTATTTCATAGATGGCAGTGATATCAGTCCATAAATGTTTCGGGACCATCTCTGTAAATAGTTCGGTCATTCGACTACATATCCTTAAGTTAATGCCGTTTCAAACTCAGGCACGATCATCAACGTTTAGGCAGACCTGTTCATTTAATCTCTTAAATAGCAGCTTAAAAATAAATATATGTGCGATATGTTTCAAGTGCCAACTTTTCCAATTGCCGCGTGGTATTCTGAGTCGACTTTAAATGCAACTTCCATGTAGCATTGCTACGACAGCTATGTGGGAATAATTGAAACCGTCAACTGGCCAAAATTTAAGAAAATATTAATAGTATTCTGATACTTGTATTCTAAAATGTTCAAATTGAAACGATGAATGAAATGTCATGCATGCTCGCCAATAATTCTATCTGTAAATTGAAAGGATTGTAGTAGGCCCGTGAAAAGCAATCAGTTGTCTCCGTCGTTTGAAGTAAACAGAGCTCCCTCATATTGTCCTATAAGCTGTAATGGAATTTTTATAATCTTTTTATAATAATCTCTCTCTCTCTCTCTCTCTCTCTTTCTTCCTCATTTAACTTCTCACCTTCCAGTCCGTTTGCTTCGAGGAAAACAATCAACTGTTGGCCCCCATACAATCATCGCTAAATCTTAAGCAGACCGAAACGAAAAAAGTGAAATCGTTGCAACAAGAAGAGATCGATAATGAAAATCACAGTGAATCTGAGGATAATGATGCTATTTTACACGAAGCCGACGATGACCTACAGACGACTTATGATGTTATCCATACAAAATCGAAAGAAGGTCACAATTCCTCCCTATTACCGGCGACATTGGCTCAGGGCAAAGCCTCACATGTCACGCAGGCCTTGGCCAAACAATTGAATGGCGATGATCATCAACAACAACCACAATCCGAATCGGAGGGTGACAACCTGGACGCCATATTGGAACACAATTTCTCCGATGAGAATCTGGATGTGGATGCAAAACTAAGGAAACCCGAAAAAACCGATGGACTGGTACAACCGCAACCCAATCTATCGGTGGAACCTAATCGTCCACCCAGCGATGCAGACTGTTGGAAAATACGAAGTTGTATACTGGCAGAACGCGTAAATAACACATTCGCTTTTGATGACTATTGTCCCAAAGCGGGCAAATCTTTGAATTTAACCTATGTTATACCACTGTCGCGATTCTTCAAGGAACAAAGTGTAGAGTTGCATTTAACGTAAGTAAATGCCGAATTGTATTTAATTAATGGACGCCATATTTTCAAAAACTAAACTGTTACAGTTCTTCATTGCCTTTACAATGGGTTCTTTGCAACATACACGAACATTCCAAGAGCAATGGCAAACATTTAATCAATTCCTCCAATTCGGCATTGGGTACCTTTAATGGAGGCCCACAGTCGCAAAATGTCTTGCAGCGAAGACGGAACACCTCACTGTTGCTTCTCAATGTACCCAGTCGAGGTTATTTTGTTAAGGATTTAGTTTTACGTGCCACCAGTGATCCGGAAAAGGTAAGCACAGTATAGTAGGGATCGTTAAGGTCTAAATACTCTCAGCCGAAGATATGAGGTTATATATTATCTGATACGACCAAAAATGGGAGCCTTTTTGACCAAATAAGTTTCGTGATTGAGTCGATTGAGTGATACCTGTCCGCCTGGCTGGCTGACGAAAATACAGAATAACTCTCGTAAATCTTTACTTAATTTTCTAGATAATAGCTGTAAATAGGTTATATCAATCCATTCCGTTCCGTTATAAATTAACTGATTTACCGGAAGTATTTTTGATTGCAGCTCCTAATGCGACGATACAGATAAGATACAATTTTGTCTATTGAATTTTCTTATAGAACGTGGCAAAATCTGTGTCCTACTTATGGAAATGTAATTTTTCGTTCGCCGCGTTCTTTCTGATACCTCTTGGAGCGATATTAGTTGCGCTATCGACGAAAAACTCGCGAATTATTACGGTGCAAAAACCAAGAGTTGTCTGTCCATAAATATCAAAAAAAGTAAATGTAAAAGAGAGCAAATGCATAAATCTCTCTTTGTACATTTCAGTTATCGTTACGAGCGTGTAGGTTATGAGCAAATCTATTGAAGCCAAATGTGAATACAACAATGATTACATGTTGCTATCGACGAGCGATTTTACCTCTATAACATTCATTAACTTTGTAAATATGACCTTATTTTGTAAAAAGTTTCACGCAAACACTGAAGTAGTATTCCTTGTTGACAGTTTGGCCCGACAGAAGAACCTCACAGTCAGTGTTGACAGAACTTGGTAATGTCATACTTTCGGAAAGAATGATACAACAACGAAAATACAAATTCCAGAAAAAAAGTTAACTTCCTTCAAGAAAATTTGTTGTAGTGTGAACTGAGTTACATCAATATTGATTTCGACTTACAAATTGAAACTTAAGAGTTGAGATTTTTATTCGTATTTAAAAATTTTTAATGGAATAAAATGTTAATTCCTATGGTAGCTAAACCGACAAAATTTTCTAAAGCGTAATTTTTGATTAACAGCTTAATATAGTTAAAGTTTTAAAGTCCAAAAATTGACAAGGTTTATATTTTTATTTATTTCAGATGATAAATTGTGTGATAATTTATGGAACATTTTGTAAATGAGAATAAACAGCATTAGACGTTAAGCATTTTAATCGAAACGAACTTGTCCACATTGTTATACAAATTTATCGTAAATGTTTATTTGCAAGCTATATTCCTCAGGGTGGAAACAGTCAAAACGATGTTTCACTTAATTAAAACTTTGAAATATGAAATATTTCTTTTTTTCTTCATGAATATATTTCGTCAAACTTTATGTATGATTTGAATACATATTTCTATTCAAATTGGTGTCCTAGGTGGAATCAATTAAAGTGCTGGCCTAACTTGTATTCGAAAACTAATTTACCATCGAAGTATTGATGAATATAGTATCGTGTGAAATTAATTTTTTTCATAATATTTATGTTTTATTACTGAGTATATAAATTTTTCATTGTATTCAAGTACAATAGGTTTAAATCAAACCTGAATTAGATTTTCTGTAGCAATTAGACTTTAATGCCACACTAGCTTCAATCTTTTAACATTTTTTAATTTACTTTTCTTTGTTATTTTTAATTTTTTCTATGCAAAAAGCAAATGATTTAAATTTCCGTGGAAAAACCTTAACTCTACTTTGAAAAAATTTCCAAACTATTTCACAGTAAACTAACGACGGCATGATTTTTCAAAATTTTTAGATTTAGATTAGATTCAAAAAATTTTTCGTTGTCATATAATTTGTTACAACAAACTCGTATGTAACAAAAAAAAGATGAAATCAATCTAAAAAAAATTATGAAAAACAGTGAGAAAAAAACCTAAAGCGAAATCCACATTTTGTCCGCTAAATACGTTGAAAAAATAGCAAAATTTAGCGCGAAAAAAGCTAAATAGTCAACATTGCTCATAATGCGCAATACCATGATAATAAAAGAAAACTGTCGCTCTTGCTTCATCTTTGGCATGTTTTTCACTCCATAGGTCGATTTTATTTCCGATTCAAAAGTGTGCATCTGAAACACACAATATTTTTTTTTTTTTTTTTCAAAATGTAGTTGCCACCTTCATCAGCAAGGTCCCCAATTGTTAATCGAACACCAAATCTTGGACTACTGGGGTTTCACTTTCATCGGTAAATGTTGATTGTCGCCCGGGGCCTTCTTAGACATCAATTCGTTCTTTGACTTCTTCGCACTGTTTATGCCGCTGGTAGGCATTTCTTTTCGACAAAATCTGTTCACTAAAGGCCTTCTTCAAAATCTTAAGGACTTTTGCAGCAGAAATTCCATTTCGTAGGCAGCAATTAACGGAGGTTTTTACTCAACAAAATCACAGAATGTAAAAATCCCCAAAATCACTTTTTACGTCACACGAAACGAAAGGCATTTTAGACACTAATAACATTTACGATGTGAAATGTGGTATATATGTCTATCATAGTGTTGTCAATTTGGAAAAAAAGAGTATTTCTTAAATTTTTAAAATTAAGTAATTTATTTAAACTTAAAACTAATCTTACTTTCTAACCATAAAACTATTATTCTTTTCTTCTATGCGAATTTAACAATTTTGAGAATTTTATTGAAGATATTTTAAAAAAGAAACCAGTTGGTGCGAAAGTTTAAAGAGTGCTAGGATAGACGTGATGAGTTGTTAGATTCTTCAAAAAATATTCTATAATTTTTACTCTCAAAACTGAGGGCTCAATTAGTTCAATTCAATCCAATTTAGTTCAATAAAACGAAATATATAAATTCAAAAAACAGTGGGTAAAATTACATAAATTGTATTGGTGGTTATTCAGTTTATTTTTTAAAATTCTACAAAGCATTATTCCATTTGCTCAAGATTTAAGAACATGTAGTCTACGAATTAGCGATTATAAAGGAAAAATTAAAATGCGATAAATGCGAACTACCAGAAGGATAGCCCTTTGTTTGCATTTCCAGATTTTAGTTTATAACAGATTTAGTTTATATATAACATGTGATAAATTTGACTGAATACAACCCACTTCTGGATGATACCAGAAGTGGAGAGCAATGGCCTCCATTTCTATTCCCAAAAATTTTCGACGTGTGCCAAATTGAATGAATGAATTCAGTACAACTATTAGAAAGGTGTGAAGTCAATTTTCTTCGAGGCTTACAGAGAGTAAAAAGCCAATGTATTGAATAGGAGTGACCAACCGTGCCAGGATAGTTAATACACGCGACTATCGCTTGCATGGCAGCGGGTTCAAACCCCGATACACCCACTTATCATTATTTGGGCGCTGGTCACCTCGATCTGTCTGACGAACACTTCGAGTAGTCGAGTGATCAATAGGTATAGCGATTGCTCCTCAAACTGTGACGTTCGGAATCATCGTTAAACTGTAGACCCCTTTGGTGTTTCTAAAAATAGAATGTACTCGTATGTAAGCTCACTGAATATGAGAAAGCCTACCATTTGTTTTATACTGAATGAATCTAGGATATTGCAGCCGACTAGATATTATAGGGGAAAAATTAAATTTTGGAAAATCGTCTGATTTTCATGGAAGCTACAAAAGGGGGTGTGGCAATGCTGCCCATTTTCATTGTGAGATATTATTAAGTACAACCATATAAGAGATATGAATCTAAGAATATATGGGCTAAATAGCCCTTTTTCATTGGAGGTACCAGAACGGGTGTGGTGAATCGGATAATTTCAAATTCTGTTAATCATTATCAGCAAATGCAATGGATAAAAGTTCAAGTAACACCAGTGTACAAATGTGGAGTTGCAGAGGAAAAATCTAATTTCTGAAATTCGGTCAGTTCGTATGGGAAGTCACAACTCCGGCTTTGATCTGGCAAAATATTAGCCTGTGCCAAATTTTGGCAAAGTTTTAAGACCACCGTCATGTTAACCAGCCAGTTAGTCAGGCAGACAGATATCGCTCAATCGACTTAGAAACTAAAATGCATATGGTTAAAAGATTCTTGGTAATTTTAACGCCTCCTTACATTTTCGCCGTATCATCCCTCCGGATGAAATATAAAGACGTTTTTTGCTCATCTGAATAATTGTTTGTCAAGGAGATTGTTATTTCTATGTAATTAATAAATCCACTTTTACTTGGATTCTAGCAATAAATTACATTTATAAATTTTCTTATTCTTTGTTTTTATTCTATGCTCACTTACCATAACCATTGAAAATGTCTAGTTTACACATTAACTTTTTCCGCATTCTTCAATTTCAGTCTAACGTTTGCCAGGAGATACCCCATGATACCAACACCATATTGCAGTACAATTTTAGAATCTTAAGAGATTGTGATTAACACCTATTTTGTGTATGATGATCCTCCTATACAAATGATATTTGATGATGACATTCGACCACTTTAAGTAGCTAACTACTAGTAATTTCTTGCAATAATAACCAGAACAATGTTTTGTCACTAAATTACATTTATAATCAAAATCCTGTCTTGTACTACAACTAAGTTTATCACAATGTTATAATCCTATTAATTTCTTTTAAAATAGTAGAACAAATTTCAAATCGATCAAATTGACATTTTGTACATACGAACAAATTAAACTAAAACTTTATGTTATCCTTATAATTTCTTTTTTATATATCGCTTCATCTCCGTTATTTTCGCTTTAGCCCAGCCTTCCCTCCTTACGAAACAAAAATTATTAACCTAAATACAACCTAAATAGCATAAATTTTTCACTGCTGTAGAATATAGAATGAATATTATCTAATTATTATCGATAATAATATTATTTTAATAATAAATATTGACGATCTAGTAATCGATGATTATCGATTATTAAAAAAAAAATATTTATTTAATGAAAATATTTAGAAAAGTTTCAATTATAATTTATTGCTGATGTTTTATTTATACGAAATTTGGATGAACGGAAATTTTAAATTAACAAAAAGAATACGATTTCGATATATATGATATGAATTTGAATTAAGATTTCATGTCTTGATTTAATTAATGCATTAAACTTGATTTTATTATTGAATTATGCCGTCGCAATGAGAGCAGCAATGGAGACCATTGGAAATTTGAATTGAACTGCATAAATGATTGGCGGGAAAAACGACAATGACCCAGTGGTGACCAAGACGTTATTCTAGATATGCGATGAAGGCGAGTAGGAGTAAATTCAATGCTTTTTAACATTTTACAGCGATTACCTGCTGTTGATGAAGTATTTGATGAGAGCAAAATAATGCTATAGTTGGCTGTATCATATCTTTGCTCTCAAGGAAGAATAACTCAACTACCAATTTGTTGTTTTGAGATTTTGAGCGTGTTTTAAGAAATCTCTATTATGAAAAGGGAGTGAACAATAACAGAAAATACAACAAATACCTACTTATGTGAATTTTTAAAGATATTACGTAATTTTGTACTTGTAAATTATACCTAATTGGACACGAATGCGTGTCTAAATAATGGCAACCTATAACAAGGAATAAACTCGAAAGTTCGTTCGGAGTGAGGTATCCACACATCGACGTTGCTCACAAATCCGAGCTCTTTTATGAACCCGTGAACGGTTGAGACTTATTTTACGATTATTTCAGCTATTTCCCTAACTGTTGCAATAAAAACAATAATTAAATCTCTCACCTCCTCGGAAACAATTCATTTTGGTCGCCCTGGCGGACGCTCTCAGCCGTTACGGAGAAGTCGTCTGTAGAAAATCTTTCAAACAAGTTCTTTCATTTGGTCTGTTTTCTTCTTAAACAGACTTTATTTTTCTGCTGACTTAGCAACCATTTTTTTCTTTTCAGAGGTAATACAGCATAAAACTTTTTAAAACTTTTTTTTAAAACGCTATAATCACTCACGTCTAGAACGAGAACACAAGTAAACAATATTAAACAGTTTAGAGAAGTGGTGGAAGGAAGATATGACAGTGTTTGAAGGAACTCTAATTTATGAGAAGTGACGTATGGTGAACTGACGAATTAACCGAACAAACTTTTCGAATAACCCAATACATTGATTATTCACACAGAGAAAAAATTTGCGAGATTATGCAATGATCGAATTTTGAACAGGCGCATCCTGAAGCTTGTTGACTGATTTGCATGTCAAAACCTTATATCCATGTCTTACCGATAGTTATAACGCGTTTTATGAATGTGGGATAGGAATTGACGCGTTCTAGCACGTATTCACCTTTACGCAGTTGATATTTTGAAGAATACTCAAAATATTCTTCCAGTAGAGCGGCAACGCGTTTCACCCCCAAGCAATCATGTAAAATTGATTTGTGAGACACGCACAGTTCGGCTATTATCTCCCTCAAACTTAAATTACGATATTGCAGCCACCATTTCATTCACTTCATCGATGGTAACTTCAGTTGAAGACATTGTTGGCGGACCATAGTGAGCCTCCATTCATATAGAAAAGTAACTTTATCGACAATAAAAAATTATTTTTGTTGACAGTTTTCAATTAGAAAAGTATATTTATTAAAATTTTCATACAAGAAAGTGCCTTCGTCCACACTTTTCAAATAGTAAACTATTTTGTGAACACTTTTCATACAGGAAAGTATTTTTGTTGATACTTTTCATATAGAAAAGTATATTTGGTAACACTTTTCATACAGAATCTTTCTACCTACATATATACATTTGCCTCTATTGTTCATATAAAAAGTCTCTTGTCGACACTTGTCGTCAAGATATGCGATTTTGTCTTAAAGAAAACTGTTTTTGTTGACGCTTTTCATATCTTTATTGGCACTTGTCATATAGAAAAGTGTTTTCAGTAACACGGACTGTTTATTGTATAAGCGGACTATTTCCCACCGTGCGATTTCTTCATGGAGAACATAAAATATAATTTCAAATACAATTCAACTCACAATAAAGTATACGATTTTTGCAGAACTTTTGGCGAATTATTAGCAAGTATGTGATGGTTTTCGTTTTGACAGAAGTTGTAAACGTAAATAAATGAAATGATTTAAATGTCAGTTATAATCGCTGATTATAATAATGCTTAATGGCGAGTGACAGCGACGAAAAACACTTTAATGTAAATATACTAATATTTGTCGCGATTTTGGAACCTGCAGTGTTGTATCGTTTCCCTCTTGTACACAGGATCTTTAAATTAGCTCAAAACCTTAAAAATTGATTAAATATATTATTAAATATAGCGCAATATGGTCATTACTTATTATTGAATTTGAAACTAAGGTTAAGATTTTGTAATTTATTATCAAAAATTTAAAAAAGAAAAACTGTTACTTTGGATGTTTATATCAGCATTACCGTTTAAACTGGATTTTAGACAATGAGCTTCCCGGTTTTGCTTTAACAAAACGTACAAAGCGCACAATAATGCAAAATTTTTGAAAATAGGAAGTCGCTTTGGAAGCTGCCCAGGTCATAAATACAGTATAGATAATTTTGATCCAGTAATTTCTCATCATTCGGTGTCCATAGTTTCATATTTTTCTTAACCATGTCAATGTTTTTTTCATGTTGTCGCCTATTTGGTCTTTGCTTCTGCTTACAACACATTGTGTGAATGATTTTCTGTTATTGCGTTACTGCAGTTTTCAAATCAATTGCTCAAACTATTCCAGCGAAGACAGCGCCGGACGGCAGTGAAAACAGCAATTGCATTCATTTGAATTTTAAAACAATCAACGAAAATTTTTAATGTAGACTTTGAACATTGCTTAGGTTTGAGCTTTTATATACATAACACACGTACATGGCAATTCCGAGTTCTGACAGAGAACGAATCATTTGATTCTGGTAATACCTTTTTTCCAACAGCTGTTTTTGTTTTATTCACATTGTATTTCTTGTATAATTTCTCCCACTTTTTTTTTACAAAATATTCAATAGAAGGCAATGTCTGCCCACAAATTATTGCTATTGGGGCAATGTGTACCCTGTGTGAAACAGAATGCTTCCAAGATACGCATACGCCGCATGGAGTTGGACAAGAATTTAAACATGGTAAGATCATTGCATTCGAAGATTTGTATTCCTTGTTTTTTTATTCTATTTTCTCTTCTCCCTTTATTGTAGTATTTCAAAAAAGATGAATTCCTCTTTGCCCACGACCCAGAAAAGATATGCAAGAGTGGTGATATTGTCCTCATACGAGAATTACCCGAACGTATGACCCGCCTCATTACGCATAAAGTCGAGAAGGTGGTGTATCCACTTGGTGACATAACGGATCCCATTACCGGCAAAGCGGTGGTAGTGGGCAAATACCGCGATCAAATCGAAGAGACTAATCGTATGTTTGGCAAGTCGAAGATGGCATTTGATTACAGCAAAGCACCACCTCGCGGACGTTTGGAGGGTACCAAAGATTTCACTCACGGTGAGACATACATAAAATACCACGAGGACGGCAAAGACCAACCGTTTGCTGTGTAAATCCGATATGTCAAAAGTTCATTAAATTTAGTGTAATAAATCGAAAAGGAGGATTGCGTTAAAGCGAAGAATGATGTTTTCATTTTAAAGTATATGGAGAGAGGGAGGACAATTAAAGGGAGCACACCATGCACTTGCATATGAAAAAGGAGTGGATCTTGGCGATCTTGGAGAAAAACGCATTTTACAACACAAGTATTCCCTCACGGGGCTCCATCGCATTCTATAAATACCTAATGAGGTCACTGAACAATATCGTATAAAAAATTACATACTTGGAACAGATGTCTGTGCCCTTTATTTGAATAACTACACACTACCGAATAATGGACACAGCGAGGGAACCATTATCAGCTCCATAGGGACCCAGCACCAAGTTTAAAATATGTTTTCGAAGCCTGGAGACAAAGAACTTTTTTAACGATGCGTCCCTATTATATGTATTTCATTCGCTTTCTTAATAGATTGATTTGCAATGAATGCGAAATTGACTCCCATTGAACTGTTGTAATTCCAAACGGGCAAACAAATTCCATAGCATCCCATGAATGGTATCTGGTGGAGATTCCTCGCATTAACTCATATTACGACCCACAAAAGATGTGAAATTTCTTGGCATCCATGAGTGGAATATGGTAGAGCTTCCCGCAATCACTCAACTTACAAGCATTCTACCCTTACCCTCACTGAAACTCAAACAGCCATACCTTAATTATACTCCATGTTTCCTTACTTGATCTAAATCTGTAGATCTATTTACATCATTCACGTCATATAGAAAATGTTAATATGATTATTATGGTCTATTTTTTATATGAAATAGCTTTATATTTTTATTATTATTAACAAAATTAGACGAGCAGAATATTGCAATTTGTGTTCTATGGATCATCAGCCTTACAAATGAAATTGGCTTATATTAGATAGTCAAAATTATTCTGTGGGGTGTTCCCTATCAAGGACAGGTGAGGCAACCTTCTTTCAAAACTACAACTACTTACCTTTTTTGACAACCTCTTCGTATTTTCCCTCTCTATTAATTTTGTTTCTTCTTCTTCTTTTAAGTTCATCCAAGTATACTTTCAAATCTTCTTGCACTTCCGCACTTGTCGTGTGTTCGATAAACCAATCCAAATATTGTCTTTCCACAAGGAAATCGTTTATAATTTCCCTACGATATTGTTGTTTATTTAGTATTCGCTCTTGCTTTAGGTTCAACTTGGGCAAAAGACAGCAAAAACTTTTTACAGTTCTCATAGGCCAATTCTTTGGTAGGAGTCAATTCATATTAAAAGCTTCCTCATTAGTGAACATTTTACCCTGGCGTAAAGCTATTTCCGCTATGCGGTTGGGTATAACATTGTTAAAGCTATCACGAATAAATCTCGGTGGCACCATACCAAATTTTGTTTCATTAAGACCAATAGTGAACTAGGCAGCATAACACGATATTCATAGCAGATGGAATAAACACAACCGCCCTGAAAAAAGGAAAACGGGATATTATTTTGTTGCTAAAGCATTTTGGGGGTGTATGGAAGGATAAATACTCGGATGTGATGAATATAATAATGATATGAATAATGATGTGAAGAATAGGATGTGATGTTACATAGCAGAAATATGTACATGATAAATTTTTGTTAGATAATTTATACATATTTTATTTATTATTATTCGATTATGACTGCCCGACGAAGGCTCAATTTAACGCTACTAACAATAGGCTTTATGGCCCGCTGTGGCACGATTGTCATCACATAAGACTGTACTGTTCGTAAGATAGTGGTTTCATGCCCCAGATACGGGCATCAAATATTTCTTTGAGCGGCGATTACCTTTAGACGTTTAACGCATTCTTCATGTAGCTAACTACTCGACAAGTCTAGTAAAAGCTTTGTTAATAATAGTTTTACTATTTATTAATTCTGTTTGTCCGTCATATAAACTGTTTTAGTTTTTAGATAACTGCATTATTATGAGAGTTTAGTATTAGTTGGAATTCATTAATAATAAAACTATCGGTAACACCGTCGCCGCGGCAATGAAAGAGAGAAACTTTGAACCGATATCTTTGGATGTTATACAAAAAGTGAGTTAAAACTTAGCAATTCAAATAGAAGGGAAAAGCTGGGGGAAATTAAGAATAACATAAAAGAGACAGTGTAAAGAATATTCAGAAAGAGAAATAGGAGAAGAATTTAGAATTTAGTTGTTTAAAACAAGCTTAAGTATGGTAGAATGTAATATTTATTGACACAAAAAAAAGAACATTTATATGACAGACAAATAGAATTCATTAATAACAAGGCTATAAATAACAAGCTTCCTGAACTGACATTCAGAATCGGCATTGGCCAGTAGGTCACGTTTAGCGAGTCTAACTAAAGAATGATTGTAAGGTTATGGAGTATGAGAAGTTCACCATCACACCACTCTTCGTAATTTGCTTTAACTTATAAAAAAGTTCAAAGAACTTGTTGGCCCATAAAACATTTAAAGAAAAATTAAGTAGTTTTGTTTAAATCTTTAAAGAGACAAATATATGTATATACAAATGTATATAGGTGGTGCATTTTTCAAAAGTTTCTATGACAGTAGACTTATCCGATTGTGCAAATAAATTGTTGCCGCATAAAACAGTAGCAAAATCATACTATCTTAATATTATTATCCCTATTTTTAATAATCATTATACTCTTAAAATGGGCTTTGCCCCTATTCAGAGTTTAAGGAATTTTGTTCTAAACGTTCAGACACAATAGCAATGTTCAACTTGAACCACTATTTGTTCGTAAATGCAAATAATGCCTACGGGGTGGACGCATTCTCATGCTCCTTTTCTTACATTACTTAGTGCAGCTGTGGGTAATCCTGTGCTAAACAACGTCAGCCTTGAATTTTGAAACACAGTATAGAATTCTTTTATACGCTCTCTATCGGGCTTATACATAGCCAAGAGATCCAAGCCGGCGGAAAATACAGATTTAGCTGAATGGAAGAGACCCAAGCAGGAAGTTAGAATAATTCAAATGACAATTTCAATGTAGATTTACCAATGTTAATTAAATGCCACGGCATTTGTTCTGCTCGTCTTCTCTTACGGATGCACACAATAATTTCACCATTTCAAAACTTAAGGTGGTAATTCAGCTTTTCTCATTTACGTCGAAACGAGTTGGATAGCTAGGCGAAGCACAACGGCCGATCACGCATCGCCCAGTTTGGAAGCGTACATTTAGAAGGGTTTTACTAGGTTGGAAAATTAGTCGCATTTTGGTAGGTGCTGACCGTTTGTATACTCATATAAATTTGTTAGCGGTTTCTATATTTATATAAATTTTACAT
>JAHXMU010000236.1:137056-175742 GCA_019455685.1 Philornis downsi
TCTACGATGTTTTCCTCGGAAAACCTGGGCTTAATAGGATTTTTTATTTTTATTTCTTAAAGCTCTATTTAACTTTATGGAATTTGAATGAGTTATGGGCATTCAATTTTCAGACTTACTCAACGGGACCTACAGTTTAACGACAATTCCGAACGTCGTAGTTTGAGAAGAATTAATTCCTTGTTGATTACTCGAGTAGTCGACACATCCTCAGGCACATCCAAAAAGTTTAAAAATTTTAAATTATGAAAATTTGAAATAAAATGTAAAATTATACAAAAAAAAAGATATTTTTTTTTTAAATTTTTGGTTTTTCAGAATGGTACACAAAAGCGGAATTGAAAAATTGATATTTAAAAAAAATCAATGTTTGAAAAAAATATAAATTTTTCATAAAAATTAAAATTGGGTGTTTCTTGAAAAGAGAATACAATTTTGAAGAAGTTTACTTTTCAGGAAAACGAAAACAAGAACCGAGTTTTTTAAATTCTTCTTTTTGCAAATGAAAATTTGTTTATAGAGTTAAGTTGCGGTATTTCATTGAGAATATTGCAGCTGATGGAAGAAAAGGCGACTAAAAATATATTTTTTTGTTTTTATTTAAGTTTATAATTTGGATATCCACCTCATAAATATGCTGAATGTTTTGTTTATTCTAATTAAGCAGTTTGCAATAATACAAACGGGCTATTTCCATTCATTCTAGTTTTCTGTTGTTCGACATGGCAACTTCATGGTTTTTTAAGCTGGCAATTCCACTTTTCTTTGTTACGAATTTTTAACCTGCCAACTCCAGATAACAGCTGGCATTCAGCTGTTTTGACTCAGATAAAAGTTTTGCTGGTGTTTTTCTTATTTACTCAATCAAAAGCGACAAAGTATTCCAAAATAAACAAATATTGTCAATTTGAATACTCCATTAACGACGAAAGCGTGTTTACAAACTTATTGGGGAATCCACTTAGATGCCTAAAGAGTAAATTGCAGCTATCTGAGGTTAATTAATATCATGGTAAGTGATTCGGCATCAACCACCCACTTTCTTTTGATACTACGCACTATCTACAATGTTATCATTGCAGAGCTACGAAGACGATGACTACCATGTGGATACATTTCCCAAAGAATACGGATATGGTGCATTCGACCAGGATGGTTTGGATTCTAATGGTATGAGCGGCTCAGATGCCGACTCCAAACCGCGTATTCTTCTCATGGGACTGAGGAGATCGGGCAAAAGTTCTATACAAAAAGTGGTCTTCCATAAAATGTCACCCAATGAAACATTGTTCCTGGAATCGACGAGCAAAATTGTAAAAGATGACATTAATAATTCCAGTTTTGTCCAATTTTGGATTTGGGATTTTCCAGGCCAAATTGATTTCATTGATCCCACATTCGATTCGGACATGATATTTGGCAATTGTGGCTCATTGGTATTTGTTATCGATGCCAAAGATGATTACAACGAGGCCCTGACCAAATTTAAGAATACAGTGATCAAGGCGTACAAAGTAAATCCACGTATTAAATTTGAAGTCTTTATTCATAAGGTAAGGTGTGATATAAATGTTTATGCGGGATTTATTCCATTGCTATGGAGTGAGTAGCATATTATCACAAATTATTATTGAAGACTTTGCTTTTGTTGTTGTAGTTGCAGAAGGAGACAGGGAAATGCTTAAATTTTTCTGATTATTGTATGTGTGGATGCTATATTCAGTCTTATCAATATATTCTGCTTTCTGTGGGAATATCAGCACTTGTAGGTTTTCGCTAACATTGTTCATACGTGTATATGTAATGTGCTGCTCTTGATGAAGTTCAAAAATGCTGTCAGAAGCGTTTATTAATGTAGCATCAGTTTATTTTCGTACGCATCATGTTTTAAAGGACAACTTTTGCCTTCCACGCATCGAATTAATAAAACATGATGCTAGATTTATTATACTAGGCTATCTTTTTGGACATATAGTGTCTCTGCAAAAGTTCGTCGTCTAGTTTTCTAGCTTTCTCGAATTTTATAACCACTTCCTGTTTAGCTACTTATTGGCAATTATGCTAATTTTTTTATCGGTATTCGTCTGGCATATGACGCGGTTATCGTGAAATCTTTTCATTACATGC
Source organism: Philornis downsi (assembly GCA_019455685.1). Lineage (NCBI taxonomy): Eukaryota > Metazoa > Arthropoda > Insecta > Diptera > Muscidae > Philornis > Philornis downsi. Next base: position 139,184 of record JAHXMU010000236.1, read on the forward strand.
TCACTCATAGCTATTGGGATATTTATAATGCCCCGAAGGAGACGAGGTAGAGCCTTGGTTGGAAATTTTGGAATAAATATGGGAAAAGTCGCCACACCAAGTTTGGTACCTGCCAAACAAATTGAGAAAAATCCCTGTTGAATTATTAATATAGAAATCGTAAATAGGATTTAAATAAAATTGGTGGGGGGTAGTGTTGCAAAAATATTCTGTGCTCTTGGGACTAATTATAAATATTACTTTCGGGGTGCATTAAGTCTCAAGGTTATTATTTTGTTATAACTTTTAAAATCCTTACCAAATCCACCATAATTGTCACAGTGTAGTTTTTCCTACATTATAGCTTAGGATGGGAATTTAGTTTTTTTTTCTATAATTTAGTATTGATATGCTTAATATTTTTTGCATCGTTTAACATGACGGGCCGGAACATTCTTGGGTAGCGACGCCATAATATTTTTTGTAGTTTACAACACTGAAATTGGAACTGCTTGCATTTCTTCGCCGTAAAGGTGGCCATACACGTGGGATTTTTCCCTGCGATTTGTTGCATTATCGTTTCTCCATACACATGGGATTTATCATAACTTGTGCGACGTTGCGAAGTAAGCATTGGCATCGAAGCGGATGAACACACATCGATCATTTCATATTGTGGAAAACGTTGACAAGTAAAGATGGGCGACGAAGCGGATGATGCAATTGCGCTTTTGGTTATTTACACATGCGAATTTATGTGTTCAGATGGAAAAAAGGAAAAAACCAAAAAAAGAAAATGGTCGGAAGAATGGTTGTTTGAAAGGAATATCCATTCACATGTAAACACGCTAAGAAATATGGAACTTACAACTCCAAAACAATACAAAAATTTCTCCAAAAACTCTCCGCTTGTCATTTTTTATGTTGTGCCCTCAATGGTTGATGAGCAACTGAAAGACAAAATAGCAAAAAGTTGCGATGAATTCCCCACACACATGGGATTTCTCTGCAACAAATCCCAAATCCATGAAAATTTTCATGGATTTGGGATTTGTTGCGTTACAGCCCCATACACATGGGATTTGACCGTGCGATCGCACAAATCGCAGGGAAAAATCCCACGTGTATGGCTACCTTAATTAGCTTGACAATAAATTTTTAGCTTGTGAAATGATGAAACAGTAATAAAAAAAAATTCACAGTTTTGAAAATATATTGTCAAACATATTACGGTGTAAAAATATAAGGTGTCTCTATGTAAGTGTTGGAAACCAGTTCAGAAAATTTTTTTCCCGAGGAAAGAATGGCTCATGGATTATTTTCTTTGCGGAAAGAACGTAGTACATAGCTTTATGTGACAGTGTCAATATTAGCGGTATCGATACTTCTGCTCAATAATTTATTAGTATCAACACTTAGAGTGTTTAAGCGTCAGCCGCATATTGCTCCCTTGCTTTTCATTTAACCACTTAAGTGGTTAGGTAATATTAGTTCTGTACCGCTTTATACATAGCTCCTTGAGCATTTAATATTCACCACCAATTTGGTTATTTTATCCAATTACCAAGCATACTTACATATGGTAGATACCATATGCCCGATTTTTTTTTTATCGAATACTTGATGATTTCCCTTTGGTAGAGACGCAGCCAAAAATATCTTATCTTGGATTGAGGAAATACTGCTCGCTAGATTTGTATACAAAAATTTATGGAGGTGACCATTTCGGTTTATACGTACGAATATACTGTTAGAAAACAAATATGTGTTTTGTTAGAAAGCTATTTTTAGCCAGGTTAATTTTTTTTTGTTTAGGTTAATTTCGCTGAGATATACATATAATTTCGCTCTCACATTCAGTGAGCTTATACGCATTCTATTTTTAGACTCACTCAACGGGACCTACAGTTTAACATCACAGTTTGAGAAGCATTTACTCAAACTTGTTGATTATTCGACTACTCGAAGTGTTCGTCAGATGGTGACCGTCGCACAAATAATTATAGGTGGCTGTAGGCGAGATTGAATCCACGATCATGCGAACGACAATCGCGTGTAATAACCATCGCGCCGCGATCGTTCACATAGGGGTATATAATTATGAGAAAAATGCAAATTTGAAAAATTAAAAAAAAAAAAAAAAAACAGATTTTCCAGTAAATTCAAAGGGAATGCAAACAAACTAATAGCTTTTCTAAATTCCATATGTGCAAATTGCTCAAAAATCGTTGAATACTCCGACTTAAAAAAAGTTTTTCCCAAACCTTATTGATATTTTTAATCTTCTCTAAGCGGGTTCTTCTGAATCCGTTTGAAACTTAGTGTACTTGTGAAATACAAATATATCTTTCATTTTCAAAATCTACTCAATTCTCTCTCTTTCCAGGTGGATGGCATTAGCGATGATACCAAAATGGAGTCACAACGCGATATCCATCAACGAGCCTCCGACGATTTAGCCGATGCTGGTTTAACACAAATCCATTTGAGCTTTCACTTGACTTCCATATACGATCATTCAATATTTGAGGCTTTCTCGAAGGTCGTGCAAAAGTTAATACCGCAATTGCCAACCTTGGAAAATTTGCTCAATATTTTTATATCGGTAAAAAAAATCTACTGAAATCCATTATTTTATCATTTACATTTGTAAAATATACAATTTACTTTTTTTTCTTTAACAGAATTCCGGCATTGAAAAGGCATTTCTCTTCGATGTGGTGTCGAAAATTCATATAGCCACGGATTGTTCACCAGTCGATATGCAAAATTATGAATTATGTTGTGATATGATTGATGTCGTTATCGATTTATCGAGTATATATAGGTAAGTGAGTCATGAAATAGAAAAAAAAATGTATAAATAAATATGACATGTAATTAGAATGTGATAATGTAATTAGAATTCGTTCTAAAATGACGGACTTTGCAACCGATTATATCGTTACAAACTTCACGATAGCTATTTATAGCTATTGCTTTTACCAAACTATTTGACAAATTTTAAGACATTTTAAAGTGACGAAAACAGCTTTCATAGATTAAATATTGGAAATATTGTGTATAAAATTTACACCCCAATTCGTACAAATATTTCCAACGTTATAACTTGTTCTATAATCGGTATTGTGTTCCTCAGGAGTGCCTAAGAATCGCTCCTTCAAGAGATAAAAATCATGTGTACTTATGATAGTATAAGCCGATCTAAAATTTGTGTTCTGAAGCCTATTAAGATTCAGTACTGGAGACTAAGACTGAATTTAGTCATAAAAGTAAACAATCTGACGTAAGATTCTCTTTTCAATTTCTGCAAATGGTGGAATCTGCCTTGAAAACAAATGTAAAGTTCATGCCAATAAGTCATGGGTACTATACTCCTCACAAATGTAGCATAATTGCATCCATCTCTCGACATTCTAAGCCAATAACTTTTCTGCAAATGGAATAAATTGGTTCTGTTTAGTGAAAAATGTTTATTTGGATATCTATATTTTCCGCCATTAAAGATTCTGCAAACGGAATTCCATTTGTCGCTTAGGGTGATGTTGACCTATAATAAAAAATGCATGACAATATTGCAAACGTAATTCCGTTTCCACGAAAATTTCAGTCGCTATTCCGCCTTACGCCATTGACATCAAACAAAATGTGCAAAAAGAAAATTTCTATTTTGAGATTAAAACAGGGCTATTTGAGGTTTTTCCGTTGCATTAAACGGAATTATTGTTCCAATAATCTTTTAGTACGGAAATTTTGACAGGTGTGGAATTATATATTAAGTAATATAGTGTAAAAATTTCACAGCATACTCTTGCTTCACCATTCTACGGCATTTCGACGACATTTTGCAATGAAATGACACAAAATATCTTTTGTGTTAATCCCAAATGTCAAATTTTTCATTTCATTTTAAGACCAGCATTGACTTTAAACACAATTCCGTTTGGTCAAGGAAAAATGCCAGTAAAGAAATAAAAAGAAGAGAGAATGTTAACAAAACTGAAAACACCTGAAGTTAACTGAAATTCTTTTTGTTGCAATTTTTAATTTATCTCTTGTTTGTGATTGATTTTGTTCAATCAAATTTGAAGTACTGAGTAACTGAAAACTACTTTTTTAAATAATTATCACCACTTTAATTCCGTTTCGACACCTCGGAAAGTTCTCTAATGTTTTCTTCAAACAACCGTATCAAATCTTCAGTTTCAGCATTACAGTTGCAAAATCCTGTTTGCAGAATTTGCATGCATTTTATGCTGGAAACAGAATCCTGTTTACTGATTTTACATTTATTTGACTTGGCATAAACAATCCCATAATGTCATCTCAAGTGACGTTTTTACATGCACCTTAAAGGATTGTGTGGTTGTTTACATTCTCTCTTTCTATTATATTTTACTGTACACACTCTCCCAAACAGAGATAAAAGCAAAATTGACTAAACGGAATTCCGTTTGCGCTCAGTACTAGCCTTCAGTTGAAAAAATAATAATATGGACCAAATGGCTTTAGCCATAAATCACATTTGGGTGCTGTTTTTCATCACTTTTATAACCATCAGCCGATAGATTTGGAGTTGATTCTTGAATGTCCTCTTTTAGGATTGTTAAGGTTGTCCGCTGCTTGCTCGCATAAACGCGAGACTTCAAGAAACCGCAAATAAAGAAGCATAAGGCAGTCAAATGAGGTGACTACTTTTACGCAATCTTGCATTTGAGTACAATCGATCGATCGACTATAACTGTTAAAATTTACACACGGGGAAAGGATTGTTTTCGATTGATGCATAAAACCCTGACTGTAATGTGATTACACATTTGGAGTAGATTCTCCATTGTCACCGCGATAATCGACTGATGCTTAGCCCTATGCTTTCTTCTATGGTTATATTTGCTGGTTATTTTATTATATTCTTTTTTTTGTGCGTTTTAATATGTTATCTATGTTATTCTTTATTACTTTTTCAGCTCCGAGGAGAATGCTTTCGATAATCAAAGTTCTAGTCTCATTAAACTCAATAATAACACTATTTTTTACTTACGTGAAGTCAACAAATTCCTGGCCCTAGTGTGTATATTACGTGAAGAGAATTTCAATCGTCAAGGTGTGATCGACTACAATTTTCTGTGCTTCCGAGATGCCATAAGTGAGGTTTTTGAGTTGCGCATGAAATCCCAAAAACTTCCCACCGTAGACGAACGTCTCGAACTGCAACAAAATGGCAACGATGATGATTCCGATGTAGGTAATCTCGATGACGATGAGGATATTGTAAACAACCGATCACCGAAGATTGTTTAAATTATTGTGTGTTTTTTTTACTGTTGAATATTTTTCGCCTCCCGAATGTAACTTCCTTAAATTGGCATAAAACTTTAACTACTTAAAAAAATTTGTTGGTACTTTAAAAAAAAACCCTGCATTAATGTTTCGTATATTTTATAAGTGATTTCGTTTCGGAATTTTTCCTGCATTTGTGCCTTGTTTCAGTGCTGATACTTTTGTTTTCCTTAATTCTGTTTTGCCAGCATAATCTCGCTATTTTTGAATTATAAACTCAATATGGTTACATTGTTTCTAAATTCTGACATACCATAACTTAATTTCAATTTGCCATATTTACTCTTCATATACACAATATTACTGCATATAAATGTTTATATTCTGTATATTTTATTCTTTTTTTTTTATCGTATCCCTATTCACTTCTTTAATAACGTTGTATATGAATATATTAGTAGTCCTGTTAAACATATTTTAAAGTTACTACTACTATGGATGGGTGGAACAAGATATTGTCATTACTATATGAAATATGTATTCGTTTTCGTTTCTTAGCTTAAATATTAAATGCCAGAAATAATTGTGACTATGCGTTTATATAAAAACAGAAAAATAAACAGAACTCCTATTATACTTGTATTTAACATGTTATTACCACTAGAAGACATTTTATACCAGCTTCTTCTTATTATTAATTCTATAATTAAATGCTAAATTCAGATTCTCCAGTTTACAAAAACAAAATAGAAAATATTCACACAAAACAGAAGAACAATATTATATACAAAAATTTAATGAAATATATTTGATTAGTATCCATAAGTTTATATATTTTAATAAAAACAAACGAAAACCCGATTTATTCGAATTTTTGTTCTTCTAAAGGTTTGTTTGAAATGTTTTTAGGATAACGTAAGTGACATCTTCGGTGTGGGTTATTCTGTATTATAAAAAAAGTTTATATTAAGGTATGTGGTATATTTTATACATAAAATTAAATGCAGACTCTTAACACTAACTCAATAAAGAAAATTTATAAGTTCAAGCTGCCTTTCATAATATGGGATTTTGATTGTTTATATTTTTTAACACCAATTGGGATTGAAATTAGAAGTTAAGTTAGTTATTGTTATTGTACTCTGTAAAATATTGACTAAAATCAACAAAATTTTAGCATGGTTTGCAAGCAAAAGGCTAATATGACCTCCTCCTAATTTCCTTTAAAGGTAAATGCCATTATTGTCTCTAATTCTGCTTTGTGGGATAAACTTTCGATCCACAGAGTAAGAGAGAGAGACAGAGGGATGGCATCTGCATCTAATTTTACTAAGCAGCACAACCTACTTAGGCATAGATCATTTTCTTCTTGTTCTCTGGTGTGAAATTCGCTTGCTTTTAACATTCGCTCAAGAACATAATTGTGTCCTCTCTCACTCTCTTCCCCAACGTGGAACTTTAATAGTGCAGCGATTTTTAACGTCATAGTAATGGTATTTATACATTATTAGTTAACTTACTATAATCTGCAAAAATAGTAACCAAAATATGCAAAGTTATTGAGTTATTCTGGAAAGAGAGTAATGAGAGCGGAATAAACATTTTTCTCGGGAGCGAAAATTGAAACAATTAGAGCTAAAACTAATACAGCTATCCTGCTTGCTCTCTATACAATATATTTATAATTGTGCAGCTGTTTTTCCTAATATTTTTATAGAATAGTAAAGTAATTACTAACGTGTGAATACATTTATATTTGGTATTAAAAAAATGTAAACAATCGAAATGCTATATTGCGAAAGAGAGCGTGAGCGCATCAATATACGTTCTTGAGCTGGCTAGCTAGCTAATTAAAATAAAAAATGCTATAAAAAAGAAAAGGAGGAATATGGAAAATTTAAGCGCACAAGGTATTTCCAAAAAAAATTAGGATTTTTAAAAACGAAGTTTAAAAAAAAATTGAACAAAATTTAAACAAATCAAAAAAACAAAAAATACGAAAATTTGTTATTTTTAAATTCAAATTAATGCATCTTAAAATCTTTGTTCAAAAAGTGTACTGTGCTAAAAAATGTGGTATTTAAACATTTTTTTTTAACAAAATATAATGTTTTATTATTTACAATTTTTTTAAAACATGATTTTGGAGAAAAATTGTGAAATTTAAAAAATTAAAAAGTGAAAAGTGAAAACATTTAAAAAAAATAATCAATTTAAAAATGTTAAGTTTTTGGTATAAAAATTCAAATAAATTTTTATAACAAAATTTGAAATGGCAATTTTTGCGGAATGAGAAACTCATGCTGTTTTAAAATGAGAGAATCTTTTGAAACAATTTCGATTTTCTGCAAGTAACTGCTGTATGAATGGAAACTAGCGTCCTGGACAACTTTTTTTATGCAAAAATCAAGCAGCTTAAAAAAAAGTTTAGAAATAATTTTGACTTTGTGTTGGTGGTAACTGAATAAGGAGATGAGTCATGTGTGACATCGTTGTTCATTATTACCTGAAACGGTACATCGAGAATTTCCCCTGCCTTCATTCCAATGCACTGTTTTATGTCATTTAAATTTGTAATTTTTTTGTTTTTGTAAACTTCGTGGCTGAAGTAATTTAATAGTAAAAAATCAAGTGCAATAAGATCAGGATACCTTGGATACCAATAGAATATGATGTTTTCTGATATAGCTTTATTGGAATTTTTTTGGCGCATTTCCCTAACAATGATGGCTATATGGAAAATCGCATCATCTTATTGGGACCACATGGAGTAATAATAATAAATCTATATAATTTATAATTTGGCTTACTGTGCTGCATGAGAAAATTGCCGTTAAAAATTGCAGTAACTTGCTTAAAGTAATTTTAATTTTTCAAATAAGAATGCAAAAAGAAGAAATAAGACAGGTTAAAAATTAAAAAAATTGAAACAGATACGGAATGGACTGTATTTAAGCCTAGCATAAAAATATCGTTGCCCATAGAAGTTCGAATAAGAATTGTAGTCTTCTCTGTCAACAGATTACGGAAATGATTTAGAGCTTTTGTTTTTTTTTCTTTTCGTATTCCTTCTTTATGTCTTCGCTCAATCTGCTTGCAATTTTAATTAAATATGGATGACGAAATACTTTGCAATAATCAGCCAAAATTTATCTTTTACAAAATTAATAGTTAGGGCTTGACGATACATGGATTTTGATAAGTTTTCATATAACGATTAGATCCGAAAAAATCGATTTGGGGAATTGCAATTCAGATTTTTTTTTAAATTGTGAATATTTTAATTTTTTTCTTTTTAATGCCGTTCCCACTAACAAAATTAAAAATTAGGATTATGTCCATCAATCTTTGTCTTTGCACTTACGTCTTGGATTATTACAAAGACAGCATGGTAACTCTGTCTTAACTTTTATTTTTTGACAATTTCCCAGCTGATTTGCACTTTCACAAAAACAACAACAAACAAACAGATACTCGTACAACAATCAGCCAGCCGATTGAGCCACTCTACTAAAACAAAACGGACAAACAACAACCACATTACTAACTATTACTGACATTTCATTTATATTCCATTCTCGCATACACACACATTAACGAGAAAATAAACACCGACAAACACATGAAGCAAAAAGAAGAAAAACAATGATAGAGAAAATTTTTACCCAACGACGACTTCGTCATCAAAATAATATAGCGGGTACGGTCGTGTCCGCCAGTTGCAAAGTGGAAGTTAAAGAGAGTGAAGCGCGTGAACTGTCTTCGTCGTCGTGCTGTAGTTATGATAATAAAATAAAAAATACAAGCAGAAAAGTGAAATAAAAGAACAAACAAAAGCAAATTTAAACCGTGATCAAAATTTGTGAATAAAGAACACAATTTTAACAATTGCCCGATAGTTATGCACGTATCTGCGTGTTTTTGTATGTGTAGATTTACAAGTGAGTGATTTTATATGAGTGTGTGCGTCTGTGTGTAAGATAACAATTGATAAAATACCCACTGCAAGCGTATGGTGATGATCACTGTAATGAGATGCTGATAAGATATTGAGGCAACCATCGCAGTAGAAACAGTAACGGCAACAGAATCCATAAATGTCATAGAGAAAATTTCACACCTCACTAGCAAAAAAGCAGTGCCGCAGTGTTGTAGATACAACTACACCATCACACAGCATAATCCACAGTGTCATATTAGTAGTGTAGTGGCTAGAAATCCAATAACCCGTGTTTGTTATTTGTGATACATAGTAAGTAGCAAGCAGCAAACAGCATTGGTTTAGTTGGATTTATATTGTCTGTCGGGAATAAGTAAAAAAGAAGCAGCGATGCAAAATTGCTTTCCACACAAAACCTGAATTGCTAATAATCCCAAATCCATAAAGAGATTTATTAATTAGACAAGAGTGGTGGTTTCCTTCTACTACAATCAAATGAAATCGATACGAAAAAAACGTTTAATACAATTTGTGTAAACAAAAGTAAAACGAAAAGAAAAAGATACCCAATAAAACACCTGCAAAATAATTTCTCTTCTTTGAAGAGAAAAACCAAATCAAACAATTGAATTGGTCTGTCTGGCCCCGGCGAACAACATTTCCAATTGGCATCTCATGCAGCAGCCGCAGCGACAAAAGTGGCCGAGTGGTAAGTTTTTAAACATTTACCACATTCTTTTATCACATTTCATCTGCCATTGTCTTGGGTTATTATGAATGCACGCACTTCACATCAACGACATGTTATTTAGATCTTCGTTCAATGGGTGGGGGCGCTGATGATGATGGCGGCGGTGATGTTAGCAGGCAGGTAGTCGTCATTATCTGTCTGGTCAGTTCGTTTTTCTTTTACTTAGCATTTGGAGAGTGAAAGGTTTCACAACAAAATTTCGCACTGTGTAAACTTTTTGTTGCTCTATTCGTCAGAGTATACGAGTATAACAATAACAACTTATAGCAAGTTTAACTTCATTGAAATCATGTAAAAGATTAACATCAATTCTTTGATTTCTTAATTTTTCAGTTTGTATGTATTTTGTAACCTCTTTGATTTAATTCATCTTAACACACACCCATTGTCCCACTGACTATGGTCTTGGTTTTTTTTTTGTTTTGGCTACATTTATTTAATTTTATTCGTTGTCAACAAAATAAAATAAAACTGAATCTGGAAATAATACAACGTTATTGTTAACAGTTAAGATATTGTATTATACGTAACCGGCTATTGTCATCATGTATTGTTGATTTTTTGCATCGCTACCAAACAGTTAAGTTTGGTTAACCCTTTCACTATGATGCCATTGGGGGAAAAGGAGGGGATAATGGATGGAGTCTGTCAGAAAAAATCTATGGCCACTAGGTTAAACAATTTAAGCGGAGTTAGGACAAAATATAGTTTATTCATTAATATCATTGTACTTGCATTGGCGCACATTTGAGTCTAATCCCCTTTCCGGACAAAACTAAAGCACGGACTTCTGTTTATAAAAAAAACTTTACAATAACATTAAAAAAAAAACTATATTTGAAAGAATATAACCTACACTTATTAAAAATTAATGCAGAAATTTTGTAGCTTAGTAGTTTAACTACTTTTTTATGTGTTTTTTTAGTACGTACGAAAATGCAGCGACAAAACTAAAGCACGAAACCTTTTGAATGTTTCTTCTTCTATACAATATTGAGTTTACTAACAACAATTACCTTTATTTTTCCAAAGATCATTTTATGTGCGTAAAGAGAAAATTTTGCATTCAGTTACTAATTGTTTCTGTGCTTACAAGGTCGTACAGGTTTGTTGTGAATTTTTTTGATTATTTTGCTAAATAAATGGCACGAAATAAATATTCAGTTCATTTAAAAGAAAAAATAATAGCTGATTTTAATAACGGTGAATCTGTGACGGCCATTGCAACAAAATTTGGTGTTCGTCATAGTATTATATCAAGAATAGTAAGCCGCTTTCGATCTTCGGGTTCTTTGGCTACAGTACATAAAGGTGGACGGCCACAAAAGACCAGCAAACCAGAGGACCAGGCAATAATACGCTTAGTAAAAAAGAATCCGTTCGTATCATCAAGGACCATTGCCTCACAATTATCGTTAAACGTTATTCCCAGAACCATCCAAAAACGCGCTGTAGAAGGGGGCCTAAAATCTTATAAAAGTGCAAAAAAACCATTTATTTCACGGAAAAGTAGACTGGCCGGGATTGAGTTTGCGAAGAAACATATTAATTAGACCACTACACAATGGACAACCGTACTATTCTCCGACGAATCCAAATTTAATATGAACGGTTCCGATGGATTTAGGCTAGTTCGGCGACCCAGAGGACAGCGTCTTAAGCAACAATAGACAAAAGGCACAGTGAAACACGTAGGGAGCAGCGTTTTGGTCTGGGGCTGTTTCTCAGGCCATGGCATTGGTCCAATTCATAGAATAAGTGGAACAACGGATCGATTCGTTTATAGAGACATTCTCCAAAATGTAATGCTTCCACATGCAGATGAGGAGGTGCCAATTAAGTGGAGGTACCAACATGACAACGACCCCAAACACACATCTAGACGTGTGAAAGAGTGGTTCGTACAAAATAAAATTGATTTCAACCCCATTGAAAATCTATGGGAAATTTTAGATCGAAATATAGTCCGCGATAGCTGCAAAAATTTGGATGAGCTCTATAAAAATGTGGAAAATGCCTGGAATAAAATTTCTCCAGACGTATTAAATAATTTAATTGACTCCATGCATCGAAGATGTGCCGAAGTTTTACAAAATAATGGTTGTGCCACAAAATACTGCCACTTTAGTTTTGCCGCCTAAAACATTGAGTTTTACATTTTTTCTTAAATTTTGACTGTTTTTAATGAAGAATTCATGTTGTTTTTGTTTTATTTTAAAATATAATTTATTAATCTAGAATGTTGAATAAAAACAAAATTTATTATCTCAACGAATTTTTAAAGCCTGTTTAACGACATTCGTAAAAAGCATTCCGTGCTTTAGTTTTGCCCGATACTGTAGGTATGAAATAAGTTTTTTGTTCTTAGTGTTTATGACCTCTCTCTCTCTCTCTCTGAAATTAAGAAAAAAAATTGCTCTGACACTAAGATCATGCACCATTCCGCAAGTTCAATGGTTACATTAGCTAAATTGTAAGAACTGGTGTTTGGATTGTTGCTCCATCTAGCGTATTTTTCAGATCTGACTCCAGCGTTTATTATCAGCTTACAAATCTCAAAAAGATGACCCAGGTAAGAAGCTTTACATCAAATGATGATGCTATTGCGGCATAAACCAATAAAGAAATTTCAGTTAGATGATCTGACTTGCAGTTAAATAAACGGTACGATTGTAGGGAAATATAAGTTAAATAAGGTAATTCACGTTTTACCCAGTATTATTATATTAATATTAATATAATTATATAATTAATTATTAATTATTAATATAATTATATAATTAACGAGTAACTACGTAACTACGAATTAGAGATTATAGTGAAAAATTAAATTTCGATAAATCTATCATTTTCTGTGGGATGTACTGAAATGGACGTGGCGACATCGCGTTCAGAACTTAGTTTAGATAGATAGAGAATTAGATAGAGAATTGTTAAACATTGTATTGGGTAAAAATCTAGGCTACTACAGCCGACTAGAAGTTACAGAGTATTGATTAAATCGTAAAAATCTATCAATTTCTATGGGGTATAGCAGAATGGGTATTGCAATGTGCTCCGTTTTAATCTCCAGACTTCACTTTGATAAACGCTCAGCGTATGTCTAATTGGAATAAATTTAGTGCAACCGATTAGAAGAAGCCAATATGATATGGGTTGAATTGGCTGTTTGTATGAGTTTAACTATTCGGTCGATTTGTGGAATTTAAGCAGGAATTATGGAACAACGCAAGGAGCATTACAATGCACTATGTCAGACTATCCAATTAGCAATCACCAATTAGCAATCCATAGATTTACAGTAGTTATCGTGTCCATCAACCTGCCAGCCAGTCTGGAAAGCCAATTGGTCACAAGCTCCTTGGTATTTTCAAAGCTTCCATCTTTCATTTATCCGGGTAAAAGTATAGAAAGGCAACAAAATGTTGGACATTGAACTGACTGTTTCGTGAGAAGGAGATTATGCTTAAAAAGACGAATTTCGTAAAATATTTTCCCCTTCGTCAGTCTCAAGATCTATTGAACGATGTGTTATATTTATTTACTGCTATAACATTATAGTTCCATGCATTCACTAATTGTACGTTAAGTGTACATAAGTTACGGCAACAATTTAGAATATGATTGGATTTTCGACAAAAATTCTGTGAGGCGTTGGAATTCATAAAGTAAATTCGTGAAATAATATTTTTGCTCAAATATATATCACGAATAAAGCTATTCCCCGATGTGGTTTCGTAAAAATTCGTATATCTGGATTTCCAATGGGATTACGTTCGTGGTCTTTAAAAACCGTTTTGTTTTGCTCCGAAAAATTGCTTCGGTGGACTGTGATTGTGGACAGGTTAAAGAAAAACGAATTTCCTTGCATCCCATGAATGCAATACAACAGAACTCATAATCTCTTATATCAGAACGGAAGCTGCAGTTTAATGACGATTCCGAATGTTAGTTTGAGAATAAGCTTTTACTAGGAGAATAAGCTTTTACTTTTTCGTCAGGTGAATCGAGATTGTCATTTTGGCGATTTTTTTCTACTACAGCTGATTTCGACACTTTGAAGATTGACAATTCTGCCTTTTATTGTAGATCAAAATGACAATTTTTGTTTTTTACAAAATTTTTGTAATTCACTCAAAAAATTTTGGAATTAGGTGTGTTTTGCCAAGTAAAATTCATTTTTTTATTAACAAGACTTCAGCCTATTTTCACTAAGTAACGAGTTATTTTATTACAAAAATTGGAGTATTTTCTCATTCAGCTAGGTTAGTACCGGTAATGTTTTAAATTTCTGCACCATATTTCGTGAAATCATCTGATAGTTGAAGTAAAAACATAAGTTTTTTTCGAAATCTATAAATGAGTATAAGCAATGACTATTCATGAAGGCTATTGCAGTATTGCGCGTCATAGAATTAGATATTTTAGTAACATTTAGTGTCACTTAAAATGCTATAACAATAACTCTACAAGAATAAATGATGTATTTGATTCAAAAATGCCCTTTAAAGCTATATACCTCTAATTATTTTAAACTTTACTAGTAAAAAATTTTGAATAAATTTAATAGATGAATTATTGCATATTGTAATTAAGTTATAATTGGACGGAAGGCTTTAAATTACAAGCCAAATAGAATAAAAAAATTTACCTTTTTAAAACCCATTTTCAGAATGGAGTCACAGGGACTTCACAAAATCATTTTCAGTATTCTTCCTGAGATTCCATTCTAAAATTTGAAAATATTATTGACAGCTCTAAATACATTTGCGAACAAAATTTTAAACAATATTTATTTCAATATTATATACATATATATGTAGAGTTATCATTTTTTTTTTTTGGTTTCAAATGTATAGTTATTATGAATGAAACACACATAAAGCTATGATTTCCATGAAACTGTTATTTCATTATTATGCTTGGACTTTGCCATTATGTACGAAATACAATGTTATTTAAATGACCGCTTCTGGATTCGTTGGAGCAGTGGATAATTTTGAGGTAATTTTCGACCATTTCGGGCAGTACGTTTGGGGATTATTCGCGTAAACAAGTTTTTTAACGTAGCCTCACAAAAAAAAGTTCTAACGGCGTCAAATCGTATGATATTAGTGACCATTTGACGTCGCCAAAACGAGAAATTACGCTTTTTTGAAACTTCTTATGCAATAAAGCCAAAATCGGTCGTTTTTAATCACGGTTGAATCATCAATTTTGTATTAAGTTCTATCTATTTTTCGTTCTTCGGCTGTTAAACGATCCATATTCCTAAATGGTGAACATTTCACTAAATAAATAACACTTCAGATGACAATTATGTAACAGCTGACCGCTTGCCAGACTGGCTGTTTTGAAACCACTGCAAAATTCGAAGAACTCGGCAATAATGTATAAAATATTTGCAGTTTCAGGTATTTAAGAAACCTTATCTAATTTGAACAACTGATACATCAATATTATAACATTGTCTAAAATTATATTAAAAACAAAAATCATTGATTTCTCTCTTTTACATATTATCCTGAATTTTCTCATCTTTTCTTCTTCTATCTAAACTTCTAAGTTTTAAATCATTTTTTGAACAACTCTCAAAAACTTCGGTTCAAAGTTCCGCTCCCTTTCATAAATTTTAAATACTCGTATATTTTGTGTGAATATTTTTTATAACGTTTTTAAGAAAATTCCCGGTTTTCTTATTTGTTTAAAAGAAAACATCTATCCAGTTTGCATTGGCATTTCTAATGGTTTTACTTTAAATTGGATAAGCTTACTTTTCGTCAATAAATATATCCGTGCGAATTTTACCATTTTTCCGAAGCACAGAAAATTTTCTGATTCTTTCACATAATCAATTATAAGTTTTCCAAACCTATGGTAAACTATGCGTAACATTTATTTGTTGTTGTGGCAAATTTTCTCCTTTTGGAGCTGTTTTAACAAAATGTTGACGATTTTTTACCACTGGGAATTGGTAGCTATGATCGGGGATTGAACCCACGATCATACGAGCTATAGTCACGCACACTAACTTTCGTCCCATGTTTGATCACTTGTGGGTCTCTTCGATCCCTTAAAATCTCTATCCATTTTAAAGTAGTACAATATGGAATTACCTTTTATTAGAAACGAAACCAGTCAACAGTATTTTTTTGTCTGGTATGATAATTTAACACAATATTGGAAAACTGATTGATAAACCAGTTTACATTTTATGGATTTATTTTATGTATCGACAGACCGCGGCGCTATTGCAGGTTCAACTACGCATACAATGATGTGTCCAACGAACACTTCGCGTAGTCGAGTAATCGACAAGTCTTGTAAATGCCTTTCAAACTATGACATTCAGAATCGTCGCTAAGTTGTAGCTCCCGTTAAATGAATAAAAAAATAAGCTCACTAAATGTGGGAAGTTCTTCCACGTCTCATTCGTTGGACGCAAGGGAATTTGTTTACTCTATATATCTGTGTTCACAATTAAAAACGACGTAAGTAGATTTAGGATAAAATCGAGTATAATTCATAGATACGGAGCGGCACACCAATTGTGCTACAGTAAAAAATTCAAATAACTTTCTTTTGATTTCATTTCATTTATTTTTTTTTATTGTATAGTTCATTCAATTTTATTTTATATAGCTAAGATGATAGGTCGTAAATGACCTCCATGGTTATTCATACACATGCGACACCTGATCAGAAAACTGTTCATTGCGGGATCGTCGAAATTGTTGTTTAAATGGACTGCTTCAATTCAGTCAAATTCCTTGGTTTCGTTTTGTACACCTCTCGCTTGACATAGCCCCATAAAAAAAGGTCTGGTGCAGTCGATCTGGCCATGTGTGCGATTGCTCCATTTTGCTGGAAGCGAATGCTGTTAAAATGGTTATGTCTTCGGCGCAGTTGTGGGTATAAAAAGTCCTTCAACATCTTTAAGTCCCTATTGGTCCCCGTTTTGTGTTTGTAGCACGATTCGTACTCCAACCTGTACTTTTGCGCCTCCAATACACAGCTGAAAATTCGGTGTAATTCACAAGTTATAGCCATTTTTTAAAAGAGCGATTTTTACAAAGTTTTGTAACATTTCTAAAAATGTATATACGACGGAATATATTTTATTACCGTTATTGTACATGTCCTTAAGACAGCGTGGGTCGTTTAAGCGTAATCTCAAAATTCTGTATGTTGCGAATGTTATAATAAATTTTCATAACAGCGTTTTTTGGAAAAATACTCGAAATCTCAACACAACGAATTGGTAGTTAAGTCATTTTTCTTTAAAAGCACATACGAGTATATGTATTATTACTACCGTAAACGAATTCTATTCTTCATTCCAAAAGTCACTTAACCCACACCAAAATCGTATGTTTATTCCATTTTCCCGAGCTGACTCATCTGTCTCTGCTAAAATGGAAAAAAAATATCCAAAAATAACTTCAATAACAAAATAAAAAAAAAAACAAATCCAGCAAAATTGCTCATGCAAACCGAAAATAGTAACTCCCAGTTACAACAAGTACATCTTTTCCTAGACATAACAACGAAAGACAACTAAAAAAACTGATTTAAAAATGGTTGAGTCATGACTTAGAGAGGGGTGTTGACTTTTTTCATCATTCCAATTGGAAAAAACAGCAGAAAATCCGGTGTTTTTCCTGTAACCGCAGAGGACAAAGAGAACCGAAAAAAATCGATTCGACAAAACGAAAAATGCCAATCCACACCCTTAATACAAAAAGCAACCCCTAATAGAGAAGAGAGAATGGTAGAAAAGAAACAGCGGAACTAACGTAAATGATGACTAAAATTAGCCAACACCTAAAAATTCTCTAGGAAAAGGAAACAGTTAGAAAACATGTGATTTCAAAAAATGCAACGAAATACATTCGTATTTGATAAGGTTATGCCGAACAATGTTAACAGAGAAATGTGTCTTTAATAGGTGTTATGCACAAGTGAAATAATCATATGTGCATAATAAGAAAAAAATTGATAAAGAAAAATAAAAAAAAAAAATATTTTTTTAATTAATTTTTTCTGGAAGCATGTCTATTGAAACAAATAAGAAGATATTACTTTAATGGCATTTCTAGGTGCAAAAGTGTAAATTAATGAAAGAAGTGAGCTCACTCATGGGTTTAAAAGCGCTGGGAATGAGGAAGAAAAAAATGAAATTCAGCTTTACTTATTTATTTATTTATTTGTAATTCGTTAAGTAATACAAAAGCCTTCTTGGCCGATACAATATATTACATATACAGGGTGGCGCAATAGAACGTGCATATTGCATCATCTTTTTTTGCGGGGTAGAAAAGGCGCAGGCGGGGGAGCGCCTACATCGTTGGGTTGGCGGGCTCATGGAGTTTTAGTCGCTATGAATCACTTCGACGGGAAGCGTCGCACATTTTGCGTGCACGCATTTTACGAGAACTCTCTTCATATATTGCTACTAGACGACTATATTGTGCTGAATATGGACTACGGCGAATTAGTGAAGCTCCGAGTGCTAATTTAATTAAAATATGGGTAAAGCGTTTTGAAGAGACCGGTTCAACATTTAAACCACAAGCAAATGGTCGCCCAAGAACATCTAAGATCGAAGACAATGTTGAGAGAGTTATGGAGTCAGTACGAGGAAATCCACAAATGTCGACTCGCAAGAGATCGTCTGTCTTACAATTATCGCGACAAAGTTTGCAACGAATTTTAACATTGGATCTTAAACTGCATCCATATAAGCTGCAATTAACACAAGAATTGAAAGAGTCTGACTTCATAGCAAGGCTCGCATTTGCTAATGAAATGCTTAATCGATTTTCCAATTTTGACAATATCCTTTACTCTGACGAGGCTCATTTCCTTATGAATGGGTTCGTAAACCGTCAAAATTGTCGTTACTGGAACAGTGAAAATCCCAAGATCAAACACCAGAAACCATTGCATAGACCTAAAGTGACAGTATGGGCAGCAATCTCTGGCAGAGGAATAATTGGTCTTTTTTTCTTCGAAAATGCGCGGGGCCACAACGCCACGGTTAATACGGAACGCTATATTGAGATGTTGGACAGATTTTTGGTCCAGAAATTGAAAGTTCAAGAATAGTGAATTCCAGAACTTGGTTCCAACAAGATGGAGCTACCTGTCACACATCAAATGACTCTATGGCAGTGGTGAAGCAGATGTTCCCTGGCAGACTGATTTCGAAAAGTGGTGATATCCCATGGCCCCCACGTAGTCCAGGCTTGACGCCTCTTGATTTTTTTTGTGGGGCTACCTCAAACACAAAGTTTACAGCAATAATCCAAGAAACATCTTTCAGCTCAAGGAGAATATCCGTGGTGAAATGGCAGCCATTACACCAGTATTACTGAAGAAAGTTTTTAATAATTTTCGTTTGAGGTTAGAGGAGTGCCGTCGTAGAGAGGGTCACCATTTAGGTTATGTTATTTATAAAAAATAAACTCCATTTATTACTCTACAATGCCTTAGATTTATTTTAACCATACCTTTTGCATTTATTTTTTAATCTATTTTTTAAATATGCACGTTCTATTGCGCCACCCTGTACCATCAACGTAGTCTCTTTCAAGAGTAATACTCAACGATTCTTTTACATTTTGTTGTGTTTTTTTTTTTTTCAAATATTTCAAAATACGTTTATTTCTGCAATGAGCTCATCTTTTGACTTGTACGAAAATAACATTCACTGCAAGCCAGATCTGGAGAATATGGTGGATGGGACAGCGATTTCAACTTCTATTTCTACAATTTTACCGTTGAAACAATCGACATCGACTGTTGCGTTTTTTGGTCAGTTTGCAAGGATTTCACCAGCTTCTTTCCATTCAGCAGACTACCTATTCAGTTGCGCAGATTTAATTAGTACATACAGCATTACAAAGCTCTGTTTATTTTATTTGAACTACTTTAAAAAGTGTTCTGAATCAGCAACGCCTTGATACGTTTGCTCCACTATTAGCAAACGCGGAAAACTATTTTTTCAATGTCATCATCAACAGTTGATGTGTCAGCACATCAACAGTTTAAAAACTTTTTGGTAGTCTTTCAAGAAAATGGTCATTTCAATGACGGAATAAATTTCTTACAAAATTTGTTTAAGAAGAAGCCCGAAAATTATCAGCTGCATCAGTTTTTCATGACGAAAACCGGGTCATTCTAAATACGCAATCTCGAATAAGCCGGTCTTTCCACAACACAATTTAGATACTTTGAATCTGTTGAATATATTGAATTACACATTTTAAATGTTTTAAATGTATTGCATGTTTATCGAATATTTGAAATATTTCAAACATTATCTTAAATAATTTGAACATAATGTTTATATTTACTATATTGAAAACTTTGAAATCTTAAATGTTCGAATATTTTAAGTATAGAAATCTCGAATTAACCGCGTTTTCAACAGCACAAATTTGATACTTTGAATTTAATATGTTAAATGTTTTAAATGTTTTAAATGTTTGTCGAATATTTGAAATATTCCAAACATTATGTTAAATTATTTGAACATAATGTTTATATTTATTATATTCAAATTTTTAAATCTTATATATTTGAGATATTTTGAAGATTTTCGAATATTTTAAATATATATTATAATTCAATATTACAGGTATTTTAACCATTTATTTTATCGACATTTTCGATAAATGGCCTTCCAGAGCATCCTGCACTTTTGACATCAAAATTACCTAAAGGGAATCGATGTTATAGTATCGAGACCATAAACTCTATTAACGTTTTCAGCCGCCTCGTTTGCTTTTTCGTCTTTATCAAAGACAAATTTTTAAATATGACGTATTTTCCCTTTCTGATGCCATCTTTGATGCTCTCTCATACAAAACTGTTTAAGTAGTTTTTTGAGTACAAGCCCTTATCTTTCTAAGCCCATCTAGCGTAACCAGATCTCACTTATACATTGCGAGATACAGATTACTGAAGCCATCTATTGGAAAAATAGTGGATTTCTTTGTACCTTTTTTAAATTGTTTATTATGTTGAATATTTGTCCTGTCACTTTTTTACAATTTTAGTGCATTCAAAAATAAAATCAAATTTGTTTAACTATTTTTGCGTTTCCAGTACAGCAGTGGGGTGTCCAACTACTAAACAGAGTATTCTGATTTCAAATTCCACTTCGATGGATAAAAGAATGACTGATTTTATTAGCATTTTTTTAATGTACTTTTTAAGGTTTTTTTTTACTTTTATTAGTCACTATTGCAATTCACATCATGTGATATGGATGTCTATCACCAGCTTCTTACACTAGCCAACAAGGTTTTGGACTGGAGCAACTAAATATATTTCCTAGGGTAATTTGGTGGGCTGAATTGGAATCTGTAATTGGGGTCAGTTTTTCGTTTTTTACATAAAAAACCATTAGTTTAAAATGTTTAAAATCAATGAATTTTCAAAAGTGAATGCCGTTATTTGAACGTCGTTTGTATATTGTTGGCTCGGTCTCACGTATTAGAGTTCAACAATAGCATATCCCAGCATGCTTTTGCCCCAAACGCCCTGATAATTTCTTTCAATTTTCATTAAATCTTGGTGAGCACGCTCCCCTTGTTCGTCGCTTACCGCACTTATGTTTTGTTGAAAAAAAATCTAAGTGGGCGGTACCTTATTTCCATTCCCAATCATAATGTGATTGATAGTAACATACGAACTTAATTCCTATGTCATATTAGTTTCAGTAACAGCATTATGTGTACCAAATCTCGTCTTTATATGTTTTATAATTCATGAAATATGACAGCACAAAATTTCAAATTTTTGTGACGATCACATTTCCTTCTGCGCTACTAGCATACGAGTATGTAGTAAATTTCATCTTTATACTTCTAATAGTCCATTATATATTGTTTTTTCATTGTGAGTTGTGTGGGCTTCTTCTTCTTCTTATATGGCGATTGGAATAGATAGCCTTATCTATTATACGCCGCCCGTAGAAAATAATTCCAGGCGCTTCGATCTTCTGCGCTTCTCCTCCAATTTGTCACACCAAGCTTCGATAATATTTGAAAAACCTGGCCCTTCCAACGGAGTTTTGGTTGCCCTCTTCTGCGCTGTCCAACGAGTTCGTTGTCGAAAACTTTCCATGCGGGAGCATTTGGGTCCATCCGCACAACATGACCCAGCCAACGCAATCGCTGTATATTAATGCGTTTGACCACGTCAATGTCGGCCTATAGCTCATACAGTTCATTGTTCATGCAACGCCGACGCCTCTTCGTCAACGATGAAGGGCCCATATATTTTCCGGAGTATTTTCCTCTCAAAAACTGCCAGTACTGATTCACCCGCTTGCCTCATAATCCAGCATTCTGCGCCATATAACAAGACGGGTAGAACCAACGTCTGGTACAGTCGGATTTTTGCTTGTCGAGAGAGAGACTTTATCATTGAATCGCTTGCTTAGCCCATAGTAGTAACATCTATTAGCAAGCAATACTCTTTTCTCATTCGCTTCGCTCTCTTTTTGTCATTCGCTTTATATACAGCGGAACCGAGGTAAATGAATTCTTCCACTATTTCAAAATTATAGTATTCAACGTTCAGATAGCGTCCCAAACGAGCAGGCTCTTTGTTCGTTGAAACCAATAACTTTGTTTTGTCCTTGTTTATCACCAGACCCAATTTCGCTGCTTCATTCTCGATGCTTGAGATGGCTCCCAATTTTCGGCCAATAATGTCTATGTCATCTGCATATGCGAGTAACATATGGCTTTTATTAAAAATGGTACCAGTCGTGTTAACTGCAGCTTTCCTCATAATCATTTCTAACATTATATTGAAGAGGTCACACGATAGACTATCGCTCTGCCTAAATCTTCGTATGGTGTAAAAAGGCTCGCTAAGATGTTTTCCTTCACTCTTTACTGAAGACTTCGTGTTAGTCAGCGTCATCCTACAAAGACGTATAAGCTTCGTAGGAATTCCAACCTCGGGCATGGTTTTATACAGTTTTTGCCGTATCGGGCTATCGAAGGCAGCTTTATAATCGACGAAATGATGTTACGTATCGATCTGTTTTTCTTGTACCTTCTCCAAAATTTGTCGTATTGTGAATATCTTGATTGATTTTCCAGGTCTAAAGCCACACTGATAGAGTCCAATCAGATCAGTTACAATCGGCTTTAGTCTTTCACATAACACACTCGACAGGATGTTATAAGCAATGGGTAAAAGACTGATAGTTTCTACAAATACTTGGATCGCCTTTTTTGAACACAGGTCACAGTACACTCAAATTTCAATCATCGGGCATGTTTTCCTCGAGCCAAATCGTATTTAGGAGCTGATGCAAGCTGTTTATCAGCTTATCTCCATCAGTTTTGAACCGCTCTGCTGGCAGGCCATCAGCGCCCGCAGCTTTGCTGTACCTAAGCCGCAATACTGCTGTTCTGATCTCTGTTTGGCTCGGAGCTGGGCAATTTATGCCATCGTCGATAATTGGGGTGATTTCCTCACTCATACTGCCATCTGGAACTAAGAGCCTATAAAAATGCTCTCTCCATAATTGCAGCACATTCTGCGTATCTGTGACCAAATTTCCCGCGCTGTCCTTACAGGGGGGGAGCCCTGTTCCATACCCTGTACTTCTTATCTTTTGGTAGAATTTTCGGGCTTCACCTCTATCCCTGTACCTTTCTATTTCCCCACTCTCACGCTCTTTCCAATGCCGCTTCTTCCGTCTAAAATGTTGGTGTGCGTCTCTTCTCTTCTCCTTGTAGCTTTCTCTAACTGCACCCATTACAATTGGCTGCAACGTTTCCCTGTATGGAAAATCCTTTTCCTCAGATACTGTGCTACATTCTTCATGGTACCAGGGCTTGTGTGAGTATGGTTTTATGGCAATTTATAATTTATTTTATGGCAATATGTTGCCACTGTGCGTCAGGAACATCAGGATGAGGGGCGTTTTGTTGTAGTAGCTGAGAAAGTTTGGTGGAGTAGGCTGTGGCTATCTCAGAGGTATGCAGCCTAGCGACGTCGAACTTCCTTTTTGTCTGATTACGAACATTTTTCTTTCAGCTTAACATCGTGCGTACCTTAGGTGGTGATCCGAGCCGATATTAGCATCACGAATCACACACACGTCCGTGCCTTCCGTCTATTACCTGTTATGATCAATCTGATTGCTCGTGTTATGATCAGGAGATAGTCACGTTACCTTGTGGATATCTTTATGCGGGAATCTGGTTCCACTTACTACAATATTACGTGCCGCAGCGAACGAAACCAGTCTAAATCCGTTTTCGGAGGTGTTACCGCGTAGACTGAATTTTCCTCCGACTATTGGACAAAGAACATATTCCCTTCCCTTCTTCATAGACTTTTCACTTTGTCCACACCCCATGATTGTGGATGTTGAATGAATCTCAACACTAAAAGTAATCACATAGCGAGATTGACTTTTTCATAAGTCGATCCATTAAAAATAAACGTTTCTTGACAAAGTGTGCTAGAAATATCACGTATGTATCGAATATTGTGAAAATTTTGAGTAATTTTAAATATTTTGAATGTTTTAAATATTTTTTATTTCCAATATTTTGAGTGTTTTTAAAGTTGTGTAACGTGGTATCTTTTTTTATTTCAAATATTATAATATTATAGAATATTCCAATATTAAACTTTATACGTTACTAATCATGTTATGTTTATTTTCTATTATTCAACTTCATAGCAAGTTTAGCTTTGGTTTTGTTGACGATTGTAAAAAATATCTATTTGTTATTTAAAACTTGACGGTTTTCAGTTTCATTATAATGAGAAATAATTTCAATTCTCGCCATACCAGCAATTATAGAATGATACATCAACCCTGGATTTCTGTGTCCGAGGGCAACCATCTAGCCATTGATAGTTTCACAATTTCAAATGTTGTAGCAGCAGTACTTGAAATATGAATTCTAAAAATGATTATGCAAATTGAAAACTCTTCTTTTTTTTTTGTTTGAAAAGCATGAGAGCCAAATAGAGAACACGATAATTTTATATTGTTGGCTATTAGTTGTATATGGTTTTATTAGAGAGTGGAATTTGCCTTAAAATAATTTTAATCACCCTCTCCATACATGATGAACCCGTGTGGAAATGTCACATAATTCATTAAACTTTTGTTGTTGCTTTTTTAAATTTGTATTTTTATATAATTCACCTACATTGGAATATCTAATTTGGTAGAACATTGTTATTTAATACAATTGACAATTACCTGGGACAGTGTTGCGAAGCACCATAAATTGCGAGTTAAACTCGCATGTGAGGCTTGGTAGCGTCACCATTTTTGGTACCCAACTTTAGCATAATTTTTACAAGTTGGCAGGTATGTTTACACAAAAGCATTTTCATATATTTGCCAATCCGGTTTATGTTTTTACTGCTTATCTGCCTGCCTATAAATGTAGCTCTTTAGCGATTTGGTTAAATATTATGTGTAAATATTAGGTGTGATCAAAAAATAACCGTTATTTCCAAATTTCGTGAGTTATGTATGTTCGATTTTCGCATTTCTTTTTTCTGTTATGTTGGTACACATGTCTGTTATATATGTTGACAATATCAGTCATTTTGGATTGTCAGTTTGTTTTTGACAGATAAAAAGGTTAGTCGTGTTTTGGTGTGCTCTTCGATTTTTTACTATTCGAAAAAATGATCGATCAAAGAAACTGTATTAAGTTTTGTGTAAAAAATGAAATTAAATGTGGAAGAACATTTGAAATGTTGACTGGGGCGTTTGGCGAGTCTACTATGAGCAGAACAGAAGTTCAATTGTGGTACAACCGGTTTAAGAAAATCAGAGAAGATGTCAATGACGCTGCTCGTCCTGGTCAACAACCGATAAAAACATTGAAGCAGTGAAGAAAATGATTTTGGTTAATCGTCGAATCACTATTAGAGAGGTTGCTGATGATGTTGGCATATCGTTCGGCTCATGCTAAGCAATTTTTACGGATGTTTTAGGCATGAAACGTGCGGCAGCGAAGATTGTTCCAAAATTGCTAAATTTTGAGCAAAAACAACGTCGCATGGACATCGCTCAGGAGCGGTTGAACGTCGTCAACGACGATTCAGATTTCCTTAAAAATGTCATAACTGGTGACGAATAATGGGTGTATGGCTATGACATTGAAACCAGAGCCCAATCATCTCAATGGAAGCGTCCAGAAGAGCCAAGACCGACAAAAAGCGTCAAGTTCGGTCAAATGTGAAGGTTTTGCTCACTGTTTTCTTCGATTGCAATGGTGTGGTGTATCATGAATTCTTGCCACAAGGTCGTAGGGTCAATAAGGAATACTACCTTGAAGTTATGCGTCGTTTGCGCGAAGCAATTCGTCAGAAACGCACAGAATTGTGGAAAAACCAATCATGGATTTTGCACCATGATAACGCACCAGCTCACACCTCGATGCTTGTACGTGAGTTTTTGGCCAAAAACAAAACCGCAATCCTCCAATCTTCCTCTTCCCAAAACTGAAGACACCGATGAAAGGAAAGCGTTTTGCTACGATGGAGGAGATAAGAGAAAAATTGAAACAGGAGCTGTTGGCGATACCAATAAGCACGTTTCAGAAGTATTTCGAGGATTGGAAAAAAACGCTGGCATAAGTATTATATTTGAGGAGATTACTTTGAAGGGGACAAGATAGTTATTGATGAATAAATAAAGACTTTTTGAAAAAAATTTAAAATAACGGTTTACCATATACACTATACGAGCATATACTAGAGTGTACAAAACCGAAGCCGTTAGGGCGGTTTCTTTTTTGTTTTCTTCAGAAAACCGTGCACTAGTTTTTCCAAAATCACCATCTTCGAATAAACAGTTTTTCGCTTCGGTTGATTAATTTTTGAAGAATTACAAAAATGCTTTGAAAACGGCTTTGTGTTGAACAGATCAAAGTTTAAAATTAAGAAAAATAATAGGAAACTATTCCGTATTTAGATAGTCACATCTATAATACTCGTATATTGACCTTTGCAAGCTATTTGATGATAAGGCCATGATTTCATAAGGATACAAGTTATTGAAGATGTTATCGATATTAGTATAAAAAAAAACAATTTTAAATTGTTTTTATTTTTTTAATTTTAGATTTCGTACGCTCTGTAGAATAAGAAGCTGCTTATTACGAATGGAATGTGAAAAATTAAACGAACCAAAAAAAAAAAATTAAAGATTACACAGTCGAACAACTTTATAAAATAAAAACAAATATCTCAAATCGATATAATTTTTAAAACTACAGCCCAATTCTAATATTATTCGTTCTAACTTTGTTCCATAGGGGAAAACTGAAACAACCGGCTTGCTCAGTTTTTTTTTTCTTTAAAGTCAAATGCTCGAAAACCGGATTTTTGGGGGAAAAAGTGATTTTCCGAATAATTCGAAAACCGGTTTTTTAACGCCATAATAGATACATACCACGCAGAAGGCGGTGGATGATGACGATGATCATGCTATTCTACACCGAGTGGGGTTCCCTATTTTCTCCCTTTTGTTTTCTGTTTGTTCCAATGAATACGTTTAGTTTTCGTTCCATTTATGGTGCACCAGTTGAAAAGGGAAACGGAAGTTGAAAGGGAGAGAGCAGAGCAGAACACAGAAAAACGAGATTCAGTCTCCACATTATGTTAATACGTTTTGCGTGACAATCGCTTCTAAAATATGTTTTAACATTACGTTTTTAGGCCGCAACACAACGAAGTGAATGCGAATCATGAAATTATTTTTTTTTTTTTGAAAAGCCACAGCAGCGACATGAAAAAGTGATTGATGGCAGGTTGAGTGGTGTTTTTTTTTTCTTTTCTATATGTTAAATGCATTAAAACATAATTATTTTATTTTGTTGTACATAACAATATCAGACCGATGATGTGGAAGAGGTAGATCGTGGCCAAAAGTGTTGATCGTAGAGAAAATAAATTGGATGCGTCACGTTAATACCTTAATCGGTTGATGCGAAACATTTTTGGTTGAACTATGTAATATTAAAGAAATGAGTGCCAATTAAATAAACTAACAAAGCTAGAAAATCAAGATTTAGCTAATTAATGTCATATAAACTAGAAATATGGTTTCAGTTTTTAATTCGGTTAAACATAGTTCGGAATATAATTCTAAATTTTGCGAAATTCATTATGTTGACAAAGCTGGCTGGACGGATATTTCGATATTCGTCAAAACGAGCTGTTTGTGCTTTTTCATTTCATTTCGTTTCATTTATTTTTCTATGGACATATAATCCTTACAGACTAAGAATTGGTATAACATATTTCAAAAATGTAAGGTAAAAATATGTGAATTATTTTATTTTGAATATCTAAAAAGGAATAATTTAAAGTTATTTCTAGACATACAAAACTCTAGGTGTTGAATCGGCTATTCATTTCTTGCAATCCCATTTAGCATATTGAATTCATAATAAATCCGCGATTCAAAGCACTATGTTGGGCATAATTTGTGGAATAGCGTGTTCCATTAAATATATAATTATATCTGAGTGATCTCGGCTGAACATAAAACGTTATAAGCGACAATAATTCAGAATAATCAATTATACCAGCTATATATCTAATCCAAATAACAAGGTATGATAAATACGGCGATATTCCAATTACTGTAAGCCCAGTAATCAGCATCTGGGAATATAAGGAGGTACAAAATCACCAAAGTTAATTGAGGAGAAAGCAAATTTCAAGAAGACCCGCTGAATTCTTTCTATGCGTAATATATTGATTTAACAAAGGGGACTCCAAACAATAGAGGCATATTCCAACTTCGATCTTACATAGGAAGTATACACTATTTTTGAGGTATGTGGATCGGTAAAATCACAACAATTTCTTCTAATATACGCTAGTATAGAATAAGCTTTAGGGATAATATAATTTATATGCGGGGTGAAACTCAGCACCGCTTCAAAAACAACACCTACATCCATTGTACTTTCAGCAGTGAGGAGCCTGTAATCACCAATTTGGAAAATCAGTTGAATTGGATTACGAAACCTTGAAAATGAAATATGGACACATTTTGATAGATTTAATGAAAGTTTATTTAAAGAACAGTTTATTTAGAGTTAAGAAGATTATCTAAATCGTTGTGAAGATCTAAAGCCTCCGAAATATTAGAAATTTTGTAATATATTTTTAAGTCATCTGCATATAAAAGAAAATTTACTTTTTTAAACCAGTTAGAAATATCATTTATAAATAAATTAAACAACAAAAGTCCCTAAATAAATACTACCTTGCGGCACGCCAGATGTTTGAAAATATGGAAGAGATTCATAATCACTAATAAAATTCTATTTGACAAATACGATTTTAACCACTTTAATAACATCAAGGAATAAAATTCCATAGATTGCAACTTAGCACACAGTATACTATGATATACTTTATCAAATGCTTTGGCGAAATCGGTGTAAACTGTTTCAACTTCATGTCCAAGTTCAAATGATGACATACAATATTCTTTGCAAATGATTAATTTTTTTGTGGTACATCTTGTTGGATAAAATCCCTGCTGAGATGGTGATATAATCGATTTTGTAAGAGAAGATAACTTGGTATAAATTATATACTCAAAAATTTTCGAAACATTTGTTAGTTTGGAAATCGGTCTGCAACACGTAACATCGTTTTTCTTACCATCTTTAAAAATTGGTGTTAAGGACGCCGACTTCCATCTATCAATAAATTGCTTATCTTTAACGAAGAATTAAAAATAGATTTAAGAGTAAAGGTTAGTGACGAGGCACATTTCTTTAGTAGATAAACACAAATCCTGTAAGAATCCAATTTATAGTTGGTTTTTAAATGCATAACTCCGTCGTACAACTCATCCTCAGTAAGTTTCGAACATGTCTATAACTTCACCGTTACGAAAGTGTTCTCAACGAAAAGCACAAAGCAAATGTAACCCAATTATCGCAAGTTCTTGTCTACGTAAGTGTCCATAATATCCGGACACAGTTGCACAATTGCCAACGAACATGGCTTAATGCAAAGTTAGACTGTGTACCTTTTGTGTATTATGTTCGTTTTTGAATATAAGGGTGTCCCAACAAGAACGCAAGATTTAAATTTTAAATAAAACACAAATATTTAAAATAAAATCGTGAATCTTTATTATATCGTAAAGTAGACAGAATGAGGTTATGTATGGAACAGCACATCGGGCAGATGGCTGCCGCGGCTTTGCTGGCACACACGCGATCTTTTAATGAAATCTTCAATCACTGTTTTGCATAAATGCTGCGGTATTTCATTAATGCAGCGTCCACATTTCTCTTTTAAGACTTGAATCGTCGTCGTCTTATTCGCGTAAATCGTCGACTTTAAAAAACCCCAAAGAAAAAAGTCTAATAGTGTTAAATCGCACGATCTAGGCGGCCAATTCTGGCATCCAAAATGCGAAATAATACGACCGGGAAATGACTGATGCAGCAATTGAATTTTTTCTCTGGCTGTATGACATGTGGCGCCGTCTTGCTGAAACCACATGCCCTCCACATTCATTTCTTCAATTCTAGGGACGAAAAAACTAAACTAAAAACAAAAAAATGGCGTCAAATTTAAATCTTGCGTTCTTGTTGGGACACCCTTTATTATCGACCTTCAACATAATATGATTTTAGTTCTTAATCTTAATCTTAAGCTATCCGTCCAGCCAGGGTCAATATGTCAATTTCTCAAATTTCTGAATTATATTCTAAACGATTTAAAACCATATTACGTTTAAAATTGATAATAAATTCAAAAATGAACAGAAACAAGAAATAATATGACTGTAAATAGCAGCTTTTTCGAATTTGATGTTCAAAAATTGACTAGTATGACAAAAAAACATGCATTTACTATTTTATTTCATTGCTGACCAGACGTGTGCGGCAACACCCTCATTAACAAGAAATCCATTATTTTTGTTCAACATGGTTAGAATGATGCGATTTAGGTCAAATATTCACCATTTGGTTCGACAACTTGTTGCCATTTTGAAGGTAACAAGTCAGTTGACTTTGGGGCCAGAGGAGAGTGGAGTTTCTGGATATTAGTTTGTTTGGGAATTTTTGTTGGAGCACCAAGATAACCAGTCTGGCTATGTATGCAGTTGGTCCATCTTGCTGGAACCAAACGATATTGAAACAGATATCTCTTTGGCGCAGTTCTGGGTAAAAAAAAACTCCTTCAAAAATCTTTAAATAATGTTCCCCATTGACAGTTACTGTTACACCGTAGCACAATTCGTGCGCCAAAGAAAGAATTAATCAAATCATTATGTGTTTGATCAGTAAAATTCAATAATTTTTGCGTCTATCTTCCCAAAAATTTGTTTTTAGATATGGATTTTTTCTATTTTTATGTATTTTAAAAATATTGCTTCAAATTAACAGAAAATGAAAACAAAATTTACTGTTTCTTCAAAATATAGTAATTTTTGTTTTTCGTATTTTTCGATCTTAAATCAATCTTTGAAAATGAGTTTGAAAATGTATCTTTTCTTCTAAAAACATGTAAAAATAGTATTCTTGTTTTCAATGTTGCAACTGAAATTTGTCAATTTGTTGTTGTTTTTTTGTTAATGACGCTTAAAGCTACCATAAATATTGGTTTCTGTTGTATAAACCACTGCGCCGGGTCAATCTTTTGGAGGTGGCTCCGCGTCATATATCTTTTATGTTCCCCCATTACCTTTTGTCAATTGGCAGTGAATGGCAAGCCAAAAAAAAACATTTGCGAATTGTCGAAAATAAACAAAATATATATAATTACAATAAATGGCCCCGTTTCCGTCTCCCCAACCTCTAATAACAAAATTCTCGTTTAAGAAATACGTTAAGTTCACTCCTCCCCAGAAATTCTTACTTTCTCCCTCATTTCGCGTTGATTTCAAATTACGGTGTCTAAACGTACTTACTCACGTACATACGAGTACATACAAATTACCAGACCCAGTTTTTGTTTCTGGAGGTTCACTTGAACATAATATACACTACTTAGGTGGCTTTTGTGGAAAACTGCTATAATTTGTTGTTTAAGCCATAAACTGATTCCATTCTGTAGAAGCTGAACTCGTTGTTGGTGCTGCTGCTACTGCTGCTACTTAAGTATTTTCAGCATTTGGAGTTCAGCCAGGTGAAACGTTTAAATGTCAATGAAATGTAAATGCCAAATTTGCCATAGCTTTTAAGCCAACGCGAGCGCAAAGTTGGCTCTGAACGACGTACTATTGCTGGCCACCTAAGTTCAGTTGCCGGTGTTGGCACAAAAATTTGACCAACAAAAATAGGTTGGGTTTGCCGGCAGCTTAGAGCAACAATGAAACGAATAAGACGAAAATTGGTTTATAAACTAAAACGAGGAGGAAACGGTTTGTATTGTTGCCATTGCTGCAACATGAGCTCGGTTCACAAGGGGCCACATAAGTATATACGAGTATGTAGTTAGGACTTCTACATCCAAGTGTGTACACACGTACATACATAGTTCCAAGCATAAACATTAATCTCATTGGCTTACTTTTCATCATCACTGATGCCGTACGACGTATATACATACATATAATCGTTTTTCTGCCTTTCTTTCGACTTTGATGCCAGATCGTATGATTGAACCAGCGGTGCCGCTCAAAATGTTTTGGCATACGACGCCGTCGACGTTACGGTCTTTTTCTGATGAATTTCGGTTGTTTTTTTTTCGTAAAACTGTTAATACGATCGAAAGTTGCATTTTGCATTTTTTGTGTATTTTTTATTGAGTTCATTCAACTTTTGCTTTTGTTGCAATATTTGATCCTCTGCTTTTGCTTTAACGTTGTTAAAAATCGTGGATTTTTTGTTCAATTATTGAAAATGTGAGTCACGGCATCTCCCCACAGAATAATAACATTATGCAAAATATTTTTTTTATCGAGATTTCGTTGTTTGTTGGCGTAATAAAAGTGATGTTACCTACAGATATTTGGCATGTGATTCCACTCAGGCTAGCGAAAGTTTGCACAATCGTACTTTTTGGTTTCTTTCTATCCTATCTTTCCCAACTAGTCATAATAAGATATGGATGGGGATTCGATGAACTTATCCCTCAGAGTTTTGAGTGCACCAATCCTCTGCTGTTATTTATCAAATTCATTGTCGAAAACTTTGCGAGCTGCAACGTTTTCATCTATACGCAACTGAAAACCCAAGCAGCACAACTGCTGTGTTTAGACGCCCTTAGTTATATCAATATCGACTGTACGACTTTTGCCAATTTCCTGTTCTTGAGTTATTCAAAAAAAAAAATGAACTTTTTAAAAAACTTGTTGCCAAAATTTGCACAAAATTTAAACATTCTTTTTGTGTTGGAGGTATAATACAAATGAATCTATGAGCCCCGAAATATAATAATATAGGGTGATTTTGTGAGATTTAAGTTTTTCAGATTGGCAGCACTGGTTGGTAATGGCCTCCAAACGTCATCTGTCAAAGTGAAAAGTGGAAAGTGTACAGTATACTCTGCCATTTCATCATGGAAAGACTAAGAAACGGGCAACGATTGCAAATCGTTGAAATTTATTATCAAAATTCGTGCTCTGTGACAAATGTGCATCGTTGGATACGACCATTTTATGGTCGTCATAATCGACCTGCTGAATCAACAATTCGTGCTGTTACCTCCAAATTTCGCACCAAATTTACTTTGTTGGACATAAAACCATCGACTCGCATGCGTAAAGTGCGTACCGAAGAAAATATTGCAGCCGTAGCGACCAGTGTTAATGACGATCGTGAAATGTCAATTCGTCGCCGTTCTCAGCGATTGGGCATGTGTTACTCAACTACCACAAGGATTTTTTTTGCCCCAATTGGCTGAGTTGAACTTGGTTGACATATGGATTCATCAGGACGGTGCAACATGCCACACTGCTCGTGAAACAATGAATTTGGTAAGCAGTTTATCTTTCGATTTAGCCCTGTGAGCTGGACCCCAAGATCTTGCGATTTAACACCTCTTGATTATTTCTTGTGGGGTTATGTCAATTCATTAGTCTATGTGCAAAATGTTGCAAGATTCGATCTATATCTTCATATACCTCCCATATAAACAAATATATATGTATACTACAAAACTCTATTAGCGGGTCTGTTTTTGACAAAATTTCAGATAAATTCTGAAAAATTCGTATCTTCTGGATCAATGGGCCTCGAAATTTAATCATATCATTAGTTATTTGTAATGTAGAGAATTAACATCCCACCAAAATCTGTTAGAATTTGTTGCAACTGTTATATTCTAGAACAATTTCTATCTTAACGACCAATTCAGCATGTTGTAGAACATGTTCCATGGAACACGAAACTACCGGGTTATTCATTTTTCGATTTCAAAGGTAAAGTAAAATAAAACGCACATAAAGCTATAATTTCGATGAAACTTTTATTTCATTATAATAATTGGACCTTGCCATTATATACAAAATACAATGTCTTTTAAATGGCAGCCTCTGGATTGGTTCCAGCAATGGACGCTTTTTCGGTAGTTTTCGACCACTTTTTCGCACATTTTGGGCGGTATCTCGCCGATAACTTCACGAATGTTGGTTTTCGAATGTTCCAACGTTTAGGGATTAGGGAAAGTGACCACGTCTGAATCACCACTTTTGTAGTAAGTTTTAAGTTTAATTTTACGAGTTCTTCGGTTGTTAAACGATCCATATTCGTAAATGGCAAACCTTTTGCTAAATAAATAACACTTCAGATGAAAGGTATTTTACAGCCAACAGTTGCAACGCTGCCGGTTTTCAAATCAGCCCTAAATGGATAACCCTGTAATTGAAGCAGTTCCGGCAGAGTTCAAAACCAATCGATTTTATGCTCAGCTTAATGTCGCCGAGTTTATTGGCTGAAATCGGCTTATAATAAACGCCGATGTTTTACTTGTTTACGTATAAGCGTTTTCATCGGCAGTTATCAAATACACTTTTTGTAGACATTTTACAAATGGAAAATCATCTTGAAATACACTTATCATAGACCCTTTTTTTATCGAAAATCTGTCTTCGTAGATACTTTATGTACAGAAAAGTATATTCATAGGAACATTTCAGGTAAAAAAGTATCTTCGTAAGAAAGTTTTTCTTCATAAGTACTTTTTATGTAGAAAATTGTGTTTGTAGATAACTTTCCATCTCCATAAGCACTTCTCATATAGAAACGTGTCTTCATATAAATATATTTTATATAAATCTAACATTTCACTTTTAATATTACTGAAACAACCATGTAGCGGAAAGTATTAGTAGAATAATAAAGAATACTCGTATACTGTATGTCAACATTTCAAGTTTCTGAAATGGGTTTGAATCTTTTTAAAAAATTGTATAAATTTAGTCATATAAAATTATTTAGCAAAAATCACATAATTAGTTTTTTTTTTTTGAAATTTGTTCGGTAACTAGTTGAGTACAAAGTGGAAAGTGTAAAAAAGTATCATCAGAAGTCAAGAAAAAATTATCTCTTAGCTGCGAAAAATATCATAGACGTACTTCCAGATATTATAAGCTCAAAATCGTATTGGAAAAACTCGACTAATCTGCAGATTTACGTAATATTTTCATTTTCATTATCCTTACCTTTGATATTTCGAATTTACTTACAATTGAGTCGAGAACTTTTTGTATTTTAATTTTTTTAGTATTATTATCAAAACTTTTTTTGCTTGAATATAATTAAATGCATTTCCGCAGAAATGCACCGCCGCCGACCTATTAAAATAGGTCATGTTGCCGTCGCCGACAATTTTCGATGGGCTTGGAACTGTGACTGCATCCGCCGACCGACTTAAATAGGTCAATAGATACTCGTCGCATACCCGAGCACAGACATGCTTTACTGACTGAGCTTGGAGGTCATATAAATTCAATTATTTTTAAAGACTTCAATAAAACTGTGTTAGTTTTCAAATTTCATAAAAAAATATATATTATAAATGCGATGAATAGCGATATTCATCAGTTGCCTTAGCAATAATTTGAACTACAGGTTGGCCCATAACGGTGTTGGCGGTTTAAATATTCAATTAAAAAAAAACTACGAAACATAAAAAAAATATATTTGTATTTTTAAAAAGTAGAAGCATGGGAATTTTTAAGACTTAAAGTAATGTTGTCCAAATGGCTTCCCTCGGCTGCTTGACACTCTTGGAACCGAAGTCGCAAATTTTGGATAACTCGTTGAAAAGTTGTTCTCGGTATTTTGTTACTTTCCTGAATAATGTTCCTCTTCAACTGCTCTAAATTGGTCGGATTATTCTCGTAGCCTACCGATTTGAGGTAGCCCCATAGAAAATAATCGCATGGAGAGAGATCGGGGCTACGTGGGGGCCATTCAATATCTGCCCTTTTCGAAATGAGTTTTCCAGGAAAAACATTTTTCAGCAGCTCTATGGATACCCTAGCCGTATGACGTGTGGCCCCATCCTGTTGAAACCACATCCTCGAGGTATTGCCTTGAAGTTCTTGCAAAGCTGGCACCAAAAAGTCTGCTAGCATGTTGCAATAATTGTTCGCTCTAACCGTC
>JAHXMU010000236.1:180742-196471 GCA_019455685.1 Philornis downsi
TTTTTTTTATTGCTTCGTAATGCACAAACTCTAAAATACCCATCATTTTTTATCAGACTAAAAATATTTTTGTTTAGCCCAAGCCGTTCAGTAAATACAACAAAATAATTTAAACTATTTGTTATTTATTCTTGTTTGCGTTTTATGCTTCAATTTCTCTGGTATTGGAATACATATTCGTAAATTTCATTTCGTTGACCCGGTTAAAGTAAATTTAAAACATTTCAAACATGACATTGGTCGAACAATATGGGACAGCTCGTCAGTCTAAGCAAACAGCACAATGATGTTGGCAGAAAAGGTAATTGATTATTCGCGACAACATAAAAATTCAGGTTTGTTGTCGGAAATTTAATAATATTTTTACATTAATTTCATCAGAAGACAGTCAGTGTCTATCCAAAAGTACGAGTTCAATGCAATCTTCAATCTTTACCTAGCTTAAAAAATAATTAAGTAGCGAAGTTTTGAAAATTGTATGTATACTTGCATATTTTTCGCATTTTCACTTACTGCCTCCGTAAACATTTGATCTAGAAATGAAATTGTAAAGTTGTTGTTGATCACCATGTCTAATTTGAATGAAACCCCGTTTTCAGATGTTGATTCTGTAAAAGAGTGATTTTTATATGGTATCCCTTAACATTTGGAGTAGAGTGTTTAAAACCGAAAACTAGGAAACCGTTTTTTGTTTTCTCCAAAATTTAGCGCCGGTTTTTCAAATCGCCATTTTCGCTATTTGCGATATTTTTAATGCGGATAACCAATTTTTGAAAAATTACTTTTTTTTTTAAATTGGCTCTGCACTGAACAAACAAAAATTAAAATTCACAAAAATAATTGTAATTTTTACTTACCTATCGCATACGAAATAGTATGCAGGTTTCTTTAAAATCGCCATTTTAGAAAAATTACAGAAATCACTTCGTGTTTGAATAAACTGAAATTTAAGATTCATGAAAATAATTGGAAATTGACTCTGACTCATTTAGTACAGGGTGTCCGTCGGAAAGGTATACTACTTTGTTTTGCCGCCATTTTGGTAAACATTAGTCTTGACAGTTCATATTCTTCAGTCGTGAAGTAGAGACGTGGCAAATTTTTTATGGAAAAAATATTCGATAAACAAACGTGTTTTAATCGTTAAAATATTTGATCAAAATCAATCATCGATTACTATGACGATGAGAAAGTTACTTGAAATTTTTGGGAGAAACAACGTGCCAACAAGACGCACTATTTATCGTGTAGTGAATAATTTCGAAGAAAGAGGGTTTGTAGGTGATATGGCCAAGCATGAACCACAACGTACCGCAAGATCGGCTGAAAACGTTACTGCTGCTCAAGAAAGTGTTCAAACCAATCCCTCAACTTCAATTCGACGCCGTGCTCAGGAGCTTGGCCTTCAAAAAACAACTTTGGCCACAATTTTACACAAGGATTTGCATTTGTTTCCATTTAAGATTCAGTTGACAGAAGAGTTTCCTCTACAAGACCATTTACGACGACGTGCATTTGCCAATAGGATGTTACAGCTCGCCCTTGACAACCCCGATTTTTATGAAAAAATCACAATGAGTGATGAGGTACATTTTCATTTGGATGGATACTAGTATGTGAATATTAATCATTATAATTATCATAATTAATGTTAATTATTAATCAGTCACCTTTGCATTCATTAAAAGTGGCAGTCTAGTGTGCAATTTGGCCAGGAGGAATCATTGGACTTTACTTCTTTGAAACTGAAAACGGCGTAACGGTAACTGCCAATTGGGAGCGATATCATGATGTGATTGAAAACTTTTTAACGCCAGAACTGCATGATTTGGTCTTGATTAACATGTGGTATCGACAAGACGGTGCCACATCGCATACAGCCAGAATTACAATGGAATTACTGCGAGACCTCTTTCCACAACAAGTTATTTCAAGAAGTGGTGATGTTGATTGGCCTCCACGGTCGCTCGATTTGTATGCTCGGGACTTCTTTTTGTGGGGAACCGGAAACGTTTGAGCAACTCAAACAAAATATTCGTGGTGAAATTAATGAAAAATGTGTGAGAATGTAATGAAAAATGTGCTCAAAAGAGCTCGCATTTGTGAGGCTAACAGAGGCGGACATTTATCTGATATTGTATTCCATACATAATTGCCGACATTAAATAAAACATCTGTCAATATATGATCCATTCTCTTTCATTTAATAAAAAATTATGAACAAACAACGTAGTATACCTTCCCGACGGACACCCTGTATTAGCTGATAATTCGTAACGAAAATGTGTAGGCAGTGGGCTTGGTATTACCGCAAAAACTTGCAGGTTATTAGTTATTTTGGATTTTCTATGTGAAAAGTGTCTATTAAGACACTTTTCTAAGTGGAAAGTGTCTATGAAGACACTTTTCTATGTGAAAAATTTATATAAGGGCATTTTTTATACCCGCTATAAAGACATATTATAAATATTTGTAATCATATTATAAAAACATTTTTCTATATGAAAAATATTTATGGAGACACATTTTAGTAATACTTTTTTACATACGAGTATACTCGTAAAGTGTATATGAAAAACACCAATGGAGACACTTTTCTATAATGTAGGCAAGTGAAACATCGCCTTTTTCCGTATAGACTTTATTTGAAGCCGACAAATTTGCAGCTATTTCCAGCCGGTTACAGCTGATGAAATCGGCGGCGTTGAGCTGATCGCAAAATAGGTCGGTTCATTTTGGGGCCCTACTTTGACAATCGTCCAGCGTGTACCAAATTTGGCTAAATTTAATGAAGCTACATAAAAAATATGAGTGTAGAAATATACGAGTATGGATTAAATCTGTTGCTTGCGTAGGTGGTATCTGAAGGGCTATGGTTAATCAGTCGATTTTTTTTTTCAAATTCTGTCAAGCATTACAAATGTGTATAATGCACACAAATGTATGCGGCTGCAGTCTATGAATTAGGAGTAACAGGAATACAATTTGATTTTGAGAAAGTCAGTCAGTTTGTATGGGAAATACCAGAATAGATAGGTCGACATAACTAAATTTGGATTCTCTACTACGAACTGGCAAAATATTAGGCTGTGTCAAGTTTTAAGAAATTGCATAAAGATTTACGCATTCAGCTAGCCAGCTAGACAGACGGACATGATAATATCGTTGTAATAAGTCATAAAACATACTTGGTACTTCAAGCTCCTCCTTCTACGTGTTACATTTGTACCGCATCAAATGATATATACCGTCATTCGTTCGGTTGAAAGATTACTAAAATTAAATAAATTATGGTTTTTTTGCGGCATATCTGATTTGGAATATGGTGTTCTATTTTATGTTTTATTTTCTTTATTTAGGAAACCTTACTTCAAATCGACGAAACGTTTTCCATTGAATTTATGGCACATAAATATAGAAAATAAATAAAATCAATAAATAAAAAGGGATGATACGCTTCGCTGATTGTGGAATGATGACACTATTCGTCAAACCAACGCAGAATCATCAATTTCAAGAATATTTTTTGGTCAACGATGTCAGATATGTAGATATTTTTCTATATACAGGATGGCGCAATAGAACGTGCATATTGCATCATCTTTTTTTGCGGGGTAGAAAAGGAGCGGGCGGGGGGCGCCTACATCGTTGGGTTGGCGGACTCATGCAGTTTTAGTCGCTATGAATCACTTCGACGGGAAGCGTCGCGCATTTTGCGTGCGAGAACTCTCTTTCATATATTGCTACTAGGCGACTATATTGTGCTGAATATGAACTACGGCAAATTAGTGAAGCTCCGAGTGCTAATTTAATTAAAATATGGGTAAAGCGACCTGTTCAACATTTAAACCACAAGCAAATGGTCGCCCAAGAACATCTAGGACCGAAGACAATGTTGAGAGAGTTATGGAGTTAGTACGAGGAAATCCACAAATGTCGACTCGCACGAGATCGTCTGTCTTACATTATCGCATTATCGCATCCATATAAGCTGCAATTAACACAAGAATTGAAAGAGTCTGACTTCATAGCAAGGCTCGCATTTGCTAATGAAATGTTTAATCGATTTTCTAATTTTGACAATATCCTTTTCTCTGACGAGGCTCATTTCCTTTAGAATGGGTTCGTAAACCATCAAAATTGTCATTACTGGAACAGTGAAAATCCCAAAATCAAACACCAGAAACCTTTGCATAGTCCTAAAGTAACAGTATGGGCAGCAATCTCTGGCAGAGGAATATTTGGTCCTTTTTTCTTCGAAAATGCGCGGGGCCAAAACGTCACGGTTAATACGGAACGCTATGTTGAGATGTTGGACAGATTTTTGGCTCCAGAAATTGAAAGTTCAAGAATAGTGAATTCCAGAACTTGGTTCCAATAAGATGGAGCTACCTGTCACACATCAAATGACTCCATGGCGGTGGTGAAGCAGATGTTCCCTGGCAGACTGATTTCGAAAAGAGATGTTATCCCATGGCCCCCACGTAGTCCAGACTTGACGCCTCTTGACTTTTTTTGTAGGGATTCTTCAAACACAAAGTCTACAGTAATAATCCAAGAAACATCGTTCAGCTCAAGGAGAATATCCGTGGTGAAATGGCAGCCATTACACCAGTATTACTGAAGAAAGTTTTCAATAATTTTCGTTTGCGGTTAGAGGAGCGCCGTCGTAGGGTGGGCCACCATTTAGATGATGTTATTTTTAAAAAATAAACTCCATTTATTACTCTACAATGCTTTAGATTTATTTTAACCATACCTTTTGTATTTATTTTTTAATCTATTTTTTAAATATGCACGTTCTATTGTGCCACCCTGTGTATACTCTTCATACTGAAAAGTGTCTGCAGATCATACTTTGTAAGAATAGCATGTGATTGATTTGGCAATCGTAGAAAGCTCTCGTTAGTCCAGTTGAAGTGCCCATTATTGGTCATCACTGTTTCGTTAAAGCGTTTTTTTTTTTTGTTTGCCAAAGAAAGCTCATTTTTTCTTTAAACTTTTGCAAGAGATCTATTTCAGTTTTAAGAGAATCTTCATTTTGTTGTTAGCTTAAAGCTTTTTCCGATTTGTCTCTTAACTTTTTTTTGCTCTTACACATTTCCTACCAGGCCCACTACTACGTATTTGGTGTTAAAATTTTCAATACTATCTCGTCACATCATAAGAAAATGGAATATTCCCCACTTTGGTTCTCGTATTATTCATTCAGTTTTTCGCTGTTGGCGTTGTTTTTTTTTATTTTTGTTTACTAGTACAACGATTTTATTATTGTGTAATAATTGTTTATTGCAAAATGTTCTCTCTCTCTCTCTCTCTCTTTATCTTCAACAAGATTTTTCCCTTCACTTTTTATTACCGTTTATTTGTTTTCAAAAGAGATAAATTGTTATATTGAATTTTATTAAATTGTTATTGTTTTGTATACTTTGCTTAATTTGTTATTGTTTTTAATGCAAAGATCTTAAGTTGTTATTGTTTTGATGAAAATTATAATTAATGAATGGTGTAAAAACAAATAATAAACAAGTGGATATCTATTAAAATTTGCGTGCTGAAATGTAAATTTGCTTTCAATTCATTTAAAACTTTTAACGTAGACCTATATAGAAATATTGTAGTGATTTATGATTTTTTTATTGTAGTAGTATTTTAACTGAACAGAATTTGAACTTATCCGGGCCGGCACCCCCATTCATTAGACCTCTCACATGTGCACATGACAGCATTAATCACGTACACGTGCTGTCGTCTTCTAATGTGCAGCTTCTCCGGTGCCAATCGCGATATAACCTTGATTCTCGCCAGCCATTTTTTGGCGTTGTTCGAATGAATTTTTGTTAGTACAGTTTTTTAATAGTATAATTTACTAATAGTTGTGTTTCTCTTGTTTATTTTCATTTTTCCTAAACTAATTTTAAGATCAGAGAAAAAATTACAACAATTTTTGTTTACAAGAATTATTAGCATATAAAAAGAAAATTTTGATTGTGTAACATAAATATGTACAATTAAGTTTATTTGATCAAAAAATCGGGTTTTGTACTACGAGTATATGCTTGAATATTGTCGACTGGCGTTATAATATTAAAGAAATACTCAAATTGAATTTTTAAATATTTTAATATTTCGTTTTTATTTTCAATAATTTTCAAATAGTTCGAATATTTTGAAAA
Organism: Philornis downsi; assembly: GCA_019455685.1. Classification (NCBI taxonomy): domain Eukaryota; kingdom Metazoa; phylum Arthropoda; class Insecta; order Diptera; family Muscidae; genus Philornis; species Philornis downsi. The sequence goes on from JAHXMU010000236.1 coordinate 186,919, forward strand.
ATTTGTATATCTGAATATTTGTAATATTCTGAATATTTGAAATATACTCTGCATATTTTGAAAATAATATTAAATTTTTTACATAATATCTTTGCAGGATCGGAGCCGAGGATTTTAAATCGGCCGCATCAGTTCCTCCTTTCTGGTACTTCCGATACAAATTGACCGATTTCCTTAATTTCCATTTTTTCTAGTAATTCCTAATTCGTAAACTGTAGCAATCCAAGTTTTAGTCGATTGCGTTATATTATAAAGCTCAGTAATATTTGAAAAAATCGACCGATTACTTATACCATACATCTAAAGTTCTTGTCAGATTCACTAAATTCGATCATGTTTGGTATACAATAGCGAGAATGAAAATGGATTCTATTGTAACACCCTTTCTGATAAATCACATAAAAATCGATTGAAAGTTCGAAATTCAATGTAACTCCTTTTTTAGAAACCACGGCAATCTAAATTGTTATCTAATTTTACCAATTTACAAAAAGGTAATATTCCACCTGTAAACCCCAACTTGCAGACTGCAGTAACTTACATTTTTGTCAATTTTTGTTAAAGCGACCGGATAACCCGGCTTATCTGATACCTCCCATACAAACTGCCTTATTCAATGCATACAGTGGTAGCCAAAACATTCTCGTATGCAATTTAAATGCAATTTTGAAAGTAAATTTGATTAATCAAAACACCTTAAGAATTTTCTTAATTTATTTTTTTTTTATTAAACTCAGTTTTTTTTTTAACAAAAAAAACATAGTTTTAACAAAATAAGTCGAAATTTAATTGTTCAAAAAATTTGCAACTCGTAAAAAAAGTAGAAAAACATTATTGTTTTTTATTACTTCCGAACATCTTTTAGGCATTAAGGAAATAAGCTTTTCAATGTAACCGCTTGAAATGGCATTCAGATTCGACGAAAAGCTCGTCGCTACATTTTCGATATTACATTTGGCAATCATCCATATGTTCTCCATCGAGTTGGGATCGGGAGATTGAGGTGGCCACGACATAACCTTGATATGATTTTGTTGTTTTTGTTGAAATTTATATTTCCCTTCCTCCAATTGTTCAAATGAAAAAACGCAGATTTGGTATAAAAGAACGGACGTAAGAAAAATGAAGTTTATTCAACAAAACAGTATTATAGAATGATTGAAAACACAAAGACAATATGTATATGTAATGGGTATTTTCCAAAGCCTACTATGTTGCATAGCCTACTAAGCATTTGCATTGCAAGTACACAAATTTGAATTCAAATATATTTTGCAACAGTTTTGGTCAGTTTTGGTTTTTGAAAACGTATTGAAGTACTGGGTCCATAATTCATCTGGACTGGCAAACTGTAATGGCATTTTTGTTCAATATAAATTGAAGACTTAAACCAACTGAAGTCCATGATCTTGACGGCATTTGGTTCCAACAATACAGAGTTACTGGCAGCACTAACGGTCTGTATGGCAACCATAGTGTTATTGGGAAAAGAATTTGTTGAGCAGTTTACGAGTATTTCTCTCTTCGTACCAGTGAATTAACCGTCTAGTTCACATGACATCAAATCGCAGACTTCCAAAATCTGTACGATTAAGGCCGATATTTGAAGGAATTTACCCGTAAAAAACAAGGTTCATTTTAGAAAGAATGAAACAAAAAGCAGTTAAATGCAAAAATCAGTAAGATACATACGACTGCACCAAGAAAATCGAATGAATGCATGGATTTTCTATTCCTAAAAAAGTGGGAAAATATATCCATCGCATGGCGGCAAAAATTTTCAAAATGTGCTTAAATGAAAAAAAAAAATTGCCCCACTGCGAAAATTAGCAAAAGGTTTAAGTATTACATAAAATTTGCGGCAGTATAAAGGCTACTAAAAAGCCAATAATCGAAAAATTTACTAAAAAGAAAGCAACGCAAAAATAATCAACATTTTTTAAATGTTCTTAAGTTGTACAAATTACGCCTCATGTCACGGTGACTTTGGCGTTTGTGAAAAATGCAAAGGTAAAATAAAAAAATAATGCCAAAAAATCATGAATAATGCTCCAAAAATTCCTGGCGTTATATTTTTCCATTAAAAGAAATGAAAAACATAGATTCCATTTGCAAATTATAGAGTTTTTTATGTCTGGGTAACAATTATGGCTAAATAGCCATTATAGGTAGTTTTCTTAATTTCGCAGGCGATAGAATTGCCATTTTTTGACGCCCTATTTAGGATTGTCAAATTCTGTAGCTTGTTCACATAAAAGGGAGACTTCAAATAATTCGAAAGAACCCCTAGTAAGGTGGTAAAGTGGTTGCTTTTGCGCTACCCTGTACAAATATGTAAGAGGTTGGGAGAGAGCGATACCCATCACAGCTGAAGAGTATGGAGAAAGCAATAATACACCATCATGGAACAAAAGTCGGTGTCCGTGGTAGGTTCCCATTAGCTCGTGAACGTACAGGGTTGCCCATATTCGACGGACCCATGTTTTTTAAAAAAAATCAAAGAAAAAAATAAAAATTTGGCGGTTGGCAATCTTATTCATTTAATTTGTTCCAAGTAGATTTGTTTACATCAATTTTTGAATATGATATCTCTCAAATGGCCGCCTCTGGCGTTGATGGCGTATTGTGCCCTTTTTGCAGCATTTTCCATCGTTTTCGCCAACATTTCGGCCGGAATAGCGGCTATTTCTTCACGAATGTTGTCCTTGAGCTCTTCTACGGTCCTTGGCTTGTTAACGTAAACCTTTGACTTCAAATGTCCCCACAAGAAGAAGTCAGCGGGCGTCAAATCGGGCGAACGCGGTGGCCAGTCCAAATCACCACTTTTCGACATCAAACGGCCCGGAAACAAATTCTTCAGAAAATCGATTGTTATGCGACTTGTGTGCGGTGGAGCGCCGTCTTGTTGAAACCAGAACTGCCTCATACGCTTTCGACGAATAATTGGCATCACAAAATTGGTCATCATGTCGCGATAACGCTCCTGGTTGATGGTAACAGCATGGCCTTTTCGTTTTGGAAGAAAAACGGCCCAATGACCGTTTTCGCACTAACGCCGCACCAAACTGTGACTTTTTCGTCATGAAGAGGCAATTCTTGAATCTCCTGAGGATTTTCAGTGGCGTAAATACGGCAATTTTGCTTATTTACGGTCCCATTCAATGTGAAATGGGCTTCATCGGACATGATAATTTTGTTCCAAAATTGCTCGTCATCATCGGCCATTTCGATGACTCGTTGGGCCCATTCCAATCGACGAGGCTTGTCCGCAGGCAAAAATCTTTGCGTCAATTGAATTTTGTACGGGAACAAATGCAAATCAACGCGAATAATCCGTTGTAAAGTGGACCGAGCCATGCCCAACTGCTGAGAACGGCGTTTTTGGGATGTTCTTGGGGACCTCTCAACACTGGCTCGTACGGCAGCGATATTCTCGGCCGATCGCCTTGGTCAACTTTTATTTGGCCTCTTCGGATTAGAAAGAGCCTCACCAGTCGAAAATTTTTCGTATAAACGCTTAATGGTGTTCTTAGAAGGCGCACTTCTCACATTTTTTAATATTTTAAAAGCACGTTGAGTTTTCACAATTGACTTCTTCTGTTGAATGTAAATTTCAACTATTTCAGAGCGCTCGCGTGGCGTGTATTGTTCCATGGTAAAAATCTGCTTGGACTGACGCTTCAAACGCGGTATGTCATTAAGCGATCTGACATCTCTGTCAAAAGTTATGGCGTTGCCAGATGGGTCCGTCGAATATGGGCAACCCTGTATCTTCATTGGTGGCTCTCGTTTTCAGGCCACGAGCTGTAAAGAGCTGGTCAATACAAGCTTTGATTCTGAAAATTTTGTGTGGCTTAAAAATGTTTGAATATTTTCAACATTCAAAAATGTATCTATATATATCATAAGTTTTAATCAAAATGAAAGTATGAAAAATCAGAGATATAGCTATGTCTTGTATACGGCGTGTTCAATTGCGAAAAGCTCATTTTGGCATATTTGTGAATTTTTACGCTTTGTGGCCGGTCTGACTATGTGATGACATTTGCGGGATAGGAAGATTCGCTAACGTGGGATTTAGTCATATTTTAATTTTAGCAATTTTTCATATTTTAGTAATTTTTTAGCATTTTTTTATATTATTTTTATGATGAATGAGAAAATTTGTTGTACTTTCATGGCTGGAAGCTCCGTTTCCGAGTCACAAGTATTTCTATATTTTAGGGATTTTGTTTAAAAGTTGAATTTTGAACATTTTTATTTAGATATTATGTAAAGGTTCCGATTTCGTCAAACTCTGTTAGAAATTCATATGTCGGTTTTTTTTATTCTTTTCATGCTTTGCATCAAAAATCAACTTACATATTTTAAAATCGTGGAACGTATTTCCACTTTAGCGTCAATTTTATTAATTCATCCAAATACGCAAAGTCGCTCTATTTACAGTAAAATTACACATCCTGGGAAATCCCAAAAGATTTGAGAGAGCACATAGGAGTGTATACATAATGGGTGCGATAAAGACAAACATATTGACAGAGTAGTGGTGCTTAACATAAACTTACTTCTAGAATGTTCTTATTTGCATAACAGGAGAGAAAAGAGGTAACAATTGATTACATAATCGGCATAAAAGAAACAAACATAACTTATTATAGTAAATGTATTTGTAGAAACTTCCTATTTACAGGTAAAGAGATTACATACTTGATAGTAGAATATTCTATAAGTGGTCTTGACGATATTTCTATTACACTTAGAGAAATTGCACTTATATATGTACAATACAATATGCCACTAATGGGTAACCTATGTGTTGCCCGTGGATAACCCATGGCTATGAGTGATGTATAAAGTTGCACATTACTGATGAGAAATGAGCTATCACGTAATGTGTAGATGTCTGTTGCACATTACCCGTCAGTGGTGAGTTTTATTCGTGGGTTGCTACTCAGCGTTAGGGGCAGTACGCACTTGCCGTTCCTCATTTCCAGTGTATGAGGTTCCTATTCTTATTTCCTCGGCGATGTGCGTGATTTACTCAAGGTTGGGTGAATAAGATCTTTCTTTTGAATACATGTTTTGTACAATTATAGTATTTGAATGTTTCAAATGAAACTTTTACGTTTTGTACATGTTGGAATATTCCGAATGGTATTGGATTATGTAGAATATTTTTTGAATATTTTAATGAAATGTATTTGTATTATCCCTGAAGATTTGTATCTATTAAATGTTCCAAATAACTTATTACGCATCACTGGTACTTGTATTTAAATCATTCCAATGACTTTTTCTTTTGCTTGCCTTGAATTGGAATCATAACAACATTTTAATCCATAGTACGATTCGAGTTTCTGACTCATACATACATATTTATTACAATACTTTGCGGAAAACGTCATTTATTACATATTCAAAGTAGGTGAAGTGAGTAATGAAACCAGGGGCCGGACTGCTACGTCTGAGAATTTCGAAAACAAGTAAACAACATCAACAACGACGACGACTGTGTATATGGTGCCAAAATGCCACCATACCAGACCCCGTTTAGATGACGAGCCCACCATCTGTTATCCAATCATAACAGTTGACCGCGAAATGCGGAAGCGTTCTGTAATACCAGGCAAGATAACAACACGATTGTCGTTGGAGGTGGCGTAAGTGATGTTTATATGTGGTTAGTTTTCATTTGTTGATTAACTAAAATATCAGGCGATTGACGTGCGTATATTTAAGTGTACATGTACCTGTTTTCTTGTGCTCGTATACCAGAGATTGTAGATAAAGTGTAAAGCTTTTATTTTTTCATCTCAAATGTTCGATACCTCAACAAAACACAATACGTATCTTTGAAACGGTGACTTTAAGAAATCATATCATTTTTTCCAGTCTACTGTGGGAAAGCATTGTTTTTTTTTTATTTTGTGTGCAAACAACATTTTGTGAAAGATTGTTGTAAAATTTTTTGCTACATGTTGCAAGTCAAGTCGTTTGGTTAATGAAAGTGGATGATATCGCACACTCAGGATAATATAATCTATTATAGGTATATTCTTATACCTATCTGTAATTGTTGCTAAAACATACATTCTTGGCGCTGGGAGACAGCTGAATGTTTCGTTACCTGTCTGAGCTGGTTTCTAAAATAGTACATATAACATACGATAGGTGGCTTATCAGCCGTTTCGATGTACATATAAGTATATAAACAACTATATTTACAAACATCTAAGTAGAATGAAATTTTAGTCTTGGTCTACAACTAGAACGTTCAAAACCGAAACCGCAAATCAATTATACGGGGTTTAAAGAATATAATCTTTTATCATTTTTCAGAAAACAGCTGTTGACAAAATTTATCGGAAATCCATTCTAATTCGATCAGTGTAACCAATTTGATTACCTTAGGCCTATAGTTTTCCAAATGACCGTGTACGGTTTCGAACAAAAAAAAATAACCCCTATTGACAAAAGTTATCGGAATTTCATTCTAATTTGAACAGTATAATTAAATTGATTATCTTAGACCAATACTCGTAGTTTTCCAGATGACTGTAATTACAGGGTGTAGATGTCGACCATTACCATCTGTTTGGTAGGGGCGTGATCTTATGAACTGATGTCGTCGGTATAGTGAAAGTAGTTCCACATGCACAGGGGCTAGTTTAAAAGACACACTTTCAAAATAATTTTTGGAAAATTACATTTTTACACAGCATTTTTATGTGAGTGATTAATGCAAAACCAACATGTGCGTATATTTAAGCGATTGTTCTTTGAAGATTAAAACACCTGGAGCTAGAACAAATAAAACTCATATACACAATACATCGGTCTCGGCATCACATTAAAGATTTAACGTCTGGCCACACTTAATGATGCTGTGGAAGATATCGTTAAAATCCTGGTGAAAGCCTCGTTTAGTGTAAAATGTCTTAGCAAGATTTTCGCCAATCTCCTTTTTCATCTCCGTGTTGGTCGGTGTCATCCTATACGGACATGTCCGCTTCGTGGCTGCTTTAAACCCGATAATGGCTTCATAAATGTCGACTGTCGAAGGTCGCTTTATAATCGACGAGAAGGGTGTTCTTCCAGCCAGTGTTTTTTTGACCTTTTCTAGAATTTGTCGTAATATTCAGGTGGTAAAGAACAAAGTTTTTATGCAAAACACCTCGACTGGACAATATATACGATGTGTGAAATACTGATCAAACAATATTCCATTATTTAAATTTTTTTTAATATTACATTAGAATGATGCTTGAAATGTTACCAATTAAAAATGTTATATTATGCGCAACTAAGTTCCCGCTGTTTCCCAATAGGTGGCACCAGCTGTAAGTGCTAGTTGATTCTGCCATAACGTAAACGTCGTGAGCCAAACTTAGGCATAGGCCTCGACACAATAGTGATTTTTTTTTTGACGTCATAATTTTTTGGTTGTGTGAATGTATGATTTTATGCCAAATAATCGTCATATGCGGGAAGTATTGACTTACTTCTTTCAATCGCAGAAAACGGCGACTGAAGCCCATCGAGAGCTTCAAAACGCTTACGAAGATGCTGCTTTAAGTCAAACAATGTGTCGAGATTGGTTCCGTCGCTTTAAAGACGGTGGCTTTGGTGTGGACGACCGTTCGCATGAAATAATACGAAAAACCTTCGTAGACACTGAATTGACGGCATTGTTTGAATTGGATCCATAATAAATGCAGGTAGAACTTGCTTTAGCATTAGGAGTTTCCCGCCAAGCCACTTCCAAGTGATTGCATGCGTTAGAAATGATTTCTTATAAATTAAAGCCAAGGGACGTTAAGCATTGGTTTTTCGCCTGTGAACAACTGCTTCAGCGACAAAAAAAGGAAGGGGTTTCTTCATCGCATTGCAAGTGGTAATTAAAAATGGATTCAATATAGAAATCCAAAGATAATAAAGTAATGGTGGCCGCCCAGTAATGCTTCTACGTCATCGCCTCGGCCGAATATTCATCCTATGAAAAATTAGGTATTTGGTGAGGCCAGGTCGGTGTTATTTATTACGAGCTATTCAAACCAAGCGATACCATCACTGGGGATCGGTATCGCATTCAATTAATGCGATTGAGCCGATCTCTGCGCAAAAAATACCCACAATACGCGGAGAGGCACGAAAAAGTAATTCTTCAGTATGACAACGCTCGGCCTCACGTGGCCAAGCCCGTGAAAACTTACCTGGAAACGCTGAAATGGGAAGTCTTACCCCATCCGTCATATTCTCCAGATATTGCGTCGTCCGATTATCACTTGTTCCGCTCGATGGCACATGGTCCGGTTGACCAGCAGTTTCACTCATACGAAGGAATGGCTAGATTCGTCGATAGCCTCAAAAGATGAACAGTTTTACCGTGACGGAATTCGAGCTTTGCCAGAAAGATGGGAAAAAGTAGAAGCTAGCGATGGATACTACTTTCAATTAATTATTTGTAAACATGTTTCCATAATAAAGTTGAATTATTATAAAAAAAAACAGCGAGAACTTAGTTGCGCACCTAATAATTTTGTCAATTTTGATTTTTTTCAACTTCAGCATATCGCGAAAATATTTCAAATTTTAAGAAAAATATCGTAAGTTATTGTTCGATGTAGCTAACTATAGCACTAATAATGGCATCAAGTCTGTCCGGGAAGGCGTCACACGTTGCACGGATTTGGCCTGATGACATTTTGTCCATTTAATGACATTTTTTAGTTGACACCGTTCCGAAAAAAAATCATTGGGCTTAAACCCGAGGAAAATGGTGGCCCTTGTTGCGAAGAAATTCAACTGATATTCACGTTCTCTATGGGATGGAAATGGTTCTAACAAAGCATCGTTTAAAATCTTTTCATAACAGATTTGTTGATCTGTTCAATGAAAACGAGTTGTGAGCATTCTGTGACAGTTACCGGGGCCCCATACTAAAATACTAAAATTTCAAGCTAGCCGTTAAAGTGCAAGTGTTTTAACACTTTTGATCCTGCTGGGCGAACTACCTTTTGTGCAGGTTTTACATCTTTTTGTGCTTCAATTGTATTTTATTTTTTTCATATGTGTCTCATGCTACGAGCAGACACATTAAAATTTTTCGCCAATTAAACTGCGCTTTGACGTGGATTACGTGGAATTCTGGACTTCATTTTTTTGTGAAGTCCATGTCCACCACCATGGCGTTTTTTATCACTGTAACGTGTAATATTTCAATGCACAAACATTTTGTACTCAAGCAAATGTTGTAGCTCGTTAACCATGGCTGATTCATAATTTCCAGCCAAACATAAAGCAATAACACTGCCGCTTTTTGGATCCATTTCAGCATTATTTTCTTAATTGCAACGTAAAGCGATATACTTGTAAAGAAAATAATGGACTGGCGCTTTTCGAACAACTAGCACGCTGTCATTAGTCGTATAAACATTTGGTATAATTTTTAACTTTTGGTAGACATTTGGTTTATATTTTAAATTTATTTGTGTTTGGAATATTTTGATTACTTTTTTAACTATGTTGTGTTTTTATGTTATGTTAAATATTT
>JAHXMU010000236.1:201471-251860 GCA_019455685.1 Philornis downsi
TAATAATAATAATAATAAAAGCTTAAGTTTACTAAAAAGAATTTATTCCAAATATACAAGGTCATCTATGATACCACTACCTCTGAATACAATTAAATTAGATCGAAAAACGCGTGAGCGACAACGTCGCACTAAATTATGCAAAATTTCGCACTTGTTCACGACGTCAACTAACGAATAACAATATTCTTTTTTTCTCTTTTTTTTTTTAAAAAAAAAAAAAAACTACAACGCAATTTATTTTGCTTATTTTGTTTTTGCAATATTTCTTTTTTTTATTTTGTATTTATGTTATTATTGTGGTCGTTGGTTTATTATTATTGTCAATACCGCTTTTCTATGCTTTTGTGTAGGGAAGACTTTATTGGGCTGGTGTGAGTGTACCGTAATTATTTGTTTGCTTTTGTCGCCGCTTCTACTTCGCTCTAAATTAGCTAAATTATATTTACAATCGGTAATGTTATATGCAGTGAGTGGCAGAAAAAAAATATATTGTACTATGTGCTTTCTAAATAAATGTAGGGCAAACGAAAAACGAATTTAACTAAATAGTAATCACTTTAACGAAAGAATGGTTTTTGTATGTCTCTGTCATAATTCAAAGCAATTTGACTATAAAGTCCTAATAGATTATTTCCATTTCTTTTTTTCGAAAAGTATTTATTTATTCATCAATTTCTATATTATTTCCTTTAAGGTAGTCCCCCTCAGATATAATACATTTGTGCCAGCGTTTCTTCTAATCCTCGAGACACTCCTAAAATGCGCTTCTTAGTCTCGCCAACAGCTCCTGTTTCGATTCTTCTATTATATTCTCAATTTTGGTGCAAAGTCCATGATTGGTTTTCCCACAATTTTGTGCGTTTCTGACGGATTGCTTCACACAAACGGCGCATAACTTGAATGTAGTATTCCTTATTGACCGTACGACCTTGTGGCAAGAATTAATGATGCACCACAACATTGCAATCGAAGAAAACAGTGAACAAAACCTTCACATTTGACCGAACTTGACGTGCTTTTTTCGGTCTCGTCCCTTCTGGACGCTTCCATTGGGATGATTGGGCTTTGGTTCCAATGTCATCACCATACACCCATGATTCGTCACGACGACGTTCAACCGCTCCTGAGCGATGTCCATGCGACGTTGTTTTTGCTCAAAATTTAGCAATTTTGGAACAATATTCGCTGCCGCACGTTTCGTGCCTAAAACATCCGTAAAAATTGCTTGGAATGAGCCGCGAACGATATGCCAACATCATCAGCAACCTCTCTAATAGTGATTCGACGATTATCCAAAATCATTTTCTTCACTGCTTCAATGTTTTCATCGGTTGTTGACGTGCTCGGGCGGCCAGGACGAGCATCGTCATTGACATCTTCTCGGCCTTCTTTAAACCGGTTATACTACAATTGAACTTGTGTTCTGCTCATAGTAGACTCGCCATACGCCACAGTCAACATTTCAAATGTCCTTGTACTGGCTGATATTGTCAACATATATAACAGATATGTGTACCAACATAACAGAAAAAAAATGCGAAAATCGAACATACGTAACTCACGAAATTTGAAAAAATCCGTTTTTTTATCACACTCACGTATATCCACTACTTTTCTTCAGAAATTACTTAATTTGCTGGCAAAATATCTATCCGTGGCAAAAGATCTATCATTAGGCCCAATTTCCACTGGAAATGTCGAAATTTTTTTACTTAAGCTGGGTGCTATTCCCTTTTTTACGAGGAAAGTAATTCCTCGAATCTTTGCTTACTCGTGAAGAAATTTAGCGGCATTTCCAGCTTTTCTTGCTTTGGTTTCCAACACTGAAATCGAAGCTACTTATATTTTTACGTCATAATCTGTTAAATAACACGTTTCTTGAATTGTAAAATTTTGTTTTTTTACATTGCAATTTTATTTCGCGTTTACAAGTACAGGGTGGCGCACCAATTACGCTGCAATGATAAATTCAAATATATTTTTTTATCATTGTATTTTATTTATTTATTTACTTTTTTATTGTATAGAAACTTCAATTTTATTTCATATAACTAATTGGTTTTAAAGATTATAGACCGTAAATGACGTTCATGCTCATTCACGCATATGCGACACATGATCAGAAAATTATTTATTGTGGCCTGAAGGGTTGAAGTGCGGATCGCCTCAATTATTGCTTTAATGAACTGCTTCAATTCAGTCAAATTCGTTTGGTTTCGTATTGTGCACCTGTTGCTTCACATAACCCCATAAAAAAAGTCTGGTGCAGTCAGGTCAGGTGACTTTGGAAAGTGGAGTTTCTGGATATTAATTTGTTTGGAAATTTTCGTTGGAGCTCCGCCATAATTGGCCAGGCTTTATGTGCAGTTGCTCCATCCTGCTGGAACCAAATGCTGTTGAAACAGACATGTTTTCTGCGCAGTTCTGGTTAAAAAAAAAACTCTGTTAACATCTTTAAATAACGGTCCCCGTTATCGTTGATGTTGTGTTTGTAGCACGATTCGTGCACCACCCTGTATAATACCGAACATATTATGGTGTAAAATCCTGCGCCACTCTGTATAATACCGAACATATTATGGTGTAAAATTCTGCACAATTCTGTATAATACCGAACATACTCGTACTCTGCTGTAAAATGTAAGTCATTCTAATTTCAGTGTTGGAAACCATCAAAATAAGTTGCCACTTAGAGAAAAGTTTTCTTAACGTAGTACTGTTTGCGGAAATATTTAACTTAAAATTTTACGACTATTTTTTATGTAGGATTATCCATTTAGTAGTTTCAAAACTGCCGGTCTGACAAAGCCGTCAGCTGTTAAATACCTATCATCTGAAGTGTTATTTATTTAGCTAAAGGTTTGTCATTTATGAATATGGATTGTTTAACAACCGAACAACGCATAAAATATTTAAAACTTACTACAAAAGTGGCGATTCAAACGTGAGCTTACGTTAGGTTAGTTCACTGTGATAGTCTGAATAGACAGACTCACTTAGACTGTATAGGCCATTGTGATACCACGGAAACTAGAGATATAGATGTCTCTAGTTTCCCCCGTTGTGGGCCATCCTGAGCGCCTCAAAAAACTCTTAAGCCGGACAGTACAAGTATAACGTGGGCTTTCAATCGAACAAAATTTCGTTTAGCGATGAAGCTCATTTTTCACTCAGTGGCTACATCAACAAGCAAAATTGTCGCTTATGGGGCTCAGAGAACCCAGAAATGATTGTGAAAAAGCCATTACACTCGCAAAAAAAGTGATTGTACTTTTTCGCAAATGACGCTTGAGGAACTTCAAGAGGATCCACTGCCGTAACAATTTCAGAGGCGGTCATTTAAATAACACTGTACGAGTTTTTCGTACATAATGGTAAAGTTTAAGTATTACAACGAAATAAAAGTTTCATCGAAAATCCATATATAAGTGTTTTATTTAACTTTACTTATGAAGGAAAAATAGATAATCCTGTATATGGAGTTAGATCGCGAAAATTTAGCACAGTACCAGCCTTTATGCTAATATATGGTTATTTGATACATTTTATATTGAAATCGTCACATAGGTTTATTACGCTTTTAATTTCGCCTGTTTTCTGCTTTCGATTGCCTTTAATGTTGTGGACACATAAAAACTTAGAAAAAGAACAAGTTTGATACTCATGAATTATTGTGGAATTAATTCCTGGGATCTAAATTTATAATATTTGCTAAAGTCAAAAAAAAAAACTTGAATTAATTTGACAAATTTTAAGAAGGCTGGTGACGCTATATTTAAATGTCATATAATCGTACAATAAAGCCAAGAGAAACTTGTATATCTTTCCAAACCGTAACTCAACTTGGCTATGTGTAGAATTTTGCATTTATTTGCGCAGTTCGTCTCTGAAACAAAACGAGGAATACCTGAAGACAACTATTTTTAAATTCATCAAGTTTTTTAACAAATTAAATCTATATTTAGTAGTAGATAGGAAAAAAAACTGAAGATGTATTGCCAACATAGATAAACCAGTCAGTTGGAATATGAAGGAATCTAAATATAATCCAGTTCGTCTCTGGAACAAAATGAGAAATATCTGAAGACAACTTTTTTTTTTTCAAATTCATTCAAGGTTTTAAAAAATTAGGCCTATATTTAGTAGTACATAGGAAAAAACTGAAAATCTATTGCTAACGTCAATGGTTTATCAGATGCAAATCCGTTTGTATATTATACGAGGTGTGTTCAAAAAATGAGACAAATTTTCAAATTTCGCGGACTACACGTACATTCGACTTACACTCGTCTCAAAGATATGTTGACGGTTTTATTCATATAGCATGTTTAGTTTCTTTGTGAGAGGCTTAAATAAGACAAGTGTTTTGCGTGTTCGGCGTTTCGGTTTTTATCTCCTTAATCGCCGCAAAACGCCGTCCTTTCATGGGTCTCTTCAATCTTGGGAACAGGAAAAAGTCGCAGGGTGCCAAGTCTGGTGAATACGATGGCTGAGGCGTGATAACGGTGTTGTTTTTGGCTAAATAATCTGTTACAAGCAAAGATGAGTGAGCAGGTGCATTATCATGATGCAGAAGCCATGAATTTTTTTTTCCACAATTCCGAGCGTTTTTTTCGTATTGCTTCATGCGCATAACTTCAAGGTAATAATCCTTATTTATCATACGACCTTGTGGTAAGAACTCCTGATGCACTACGCCATGGTAATCGAAGAAAACATTGAAGGTTTTGACATTTGATCGAATTTGGCGTGCTTTTTGGTTTTCTCTCTCCTGGATTCTTTCACTGGAACGATTTGGCTTTGGTTTCGATATACCTATAATAACCATATACCCATAATTCGTCACCAGTTATGACCCTATTAAGCAAATCTGGATCATCGTTGAAATCATTCAACAATTCCTGAGCGACCCTCATGCGACGTTGTTTTTGGTCAAAATTCAGCAATTTTGGAACGAACTTCGCTGCCACACGCTTCATGTCCAAAATTTCCAAAAAGATAGCATGGCATGAGCCAGCCGATATGCCGACTTCCTCAGCAACTTCTCTAATTGTGATTCGACGATTCTTCATAACAATTTTCTTCACTTTCTCAACATTTTCATCGATTGTTGATGTGCTGGGGCGTCCAGAACGAGCATCGTCATTCACATCTTCTCGACCTTCTGTGAAAAATTTGTACCACTTGTAAATATTTTTTTTGACTCAGAGTGTTCTCACCGTATTCCACTGCCAACATTTCAAGTGTTTTTAAGCACTTAATTCCATTTTTTACACAAAATGGGATGCAACTTCTTCGATCAATTTTTTTCGATAGCAGAAAATCGTCAAATACGCAAAACACTTGTCTTATTTATGCCTCTCACAAAGAAACTAAACGTGCTACGTGGTATGATAAAAAAACGTTTTTTTCAAATTTCGTGAGTTACGTATGTTCGATTTTCGCATTTTTTTTCTGCTATGTTGGTACACATGTCTGTTATAATATCAGTCATTTTGGATTGTCAGTTTTTTTTTTACAGATAAAAAAGTTAGTCGTGTTTTGGTGTGTTCTTCGATTTTTTACTATCCGGAAAAATGGACCGAAGAAACTGTATTAAGTTTTGTGCAAAAAATGAAATTAAATGTGCAAGGAAATGTTTAAAATGTTGACTGTGGCATTTGACGAGTCTACTATGAGCTGAACACAAATTCAATTGTGGTATAACCGGTTTAAGGAAGGTCGAGAAGATGTCAATGACGATGGTCGTCCTGGTCGCCCGAGCACGTCAACAACCGATGAAAACATTGAAGCAGTGAAGAAAATGATTTTGGATAATCGTCTTTTACGGATGTTTTAGGCATGAAACGTGCGGCAGCGAAGATTGTTCCAAAATTGCTAAATTTTGAACAAAAACAACGTCGCATGGACATCTTTCAGGAGCTGTTGAACGTCGTCAACGACAATCCAGATTTCCTCAAAAAGGTCATAGCTGGTGTCGAATCATGGGTGTATGGCTATGACATTGAAACCAAAGCCCAATCATCCCAATGGAAGCGTCTAGAACTCGATCAGTTCTTGGAAAAATTCAATCGCGCAAAATTCTTAGAACTTAGTTCACCAAACATGTGATGAGTAAGAAATTTAATCGAATTCAATAGAACATCTAGAAAAGTAAAAAGCCTAAAGTACGTATATGGGTTAGATTGTTGCTGACATAACCACCGTTCGATTAAAAACCCATATTTTAATTACGACTTTTGTAATAAGTTTTAACTATTTTTATACGTTTCATTGTTAAACGATGCATATTCGTAAATGACAAACCTTTCACTAAATAAATAACACTTTAGATGACAGGTATCTAACTGCTTACAACCTTGCTAAACCGGCGGTCTTGAAACCACTAAATGGGTAACCCTGTAAAATAATTTCTACTACAGTCGCCATCTAAGTAAGGAAGTAATTAAGAAATTTAAAATTTAAGGAAAATTTAACAACTTTAGAGTTTAGGAACCTCACAGGATAGGACGTTAAGAGGTAAAAAGAAAAACTAAAGACTAAAACTAATTTTGTCAATTTAAAAATTTAGGAATATAAAGCATAGTAAAAAGAAATGAATTATTTATCTAATAGACGATTTTAGTAATCTGTACGAGTATATTACGTTGTAGTATAAGTGCGATCGGTTTACGATAGATGGCGTTCAAAAGATATGATTTCATATTTAAAATAATACTCAGACTATGATAGCTTGATTCAGTATTGTTTGAGCGTTCGTCAAAAACCGACACCTGTAAATCAATGTAATGGACAGAAATCTAGGCTTCTCCAGCCTGGTAGTTAGAAATTATAGAGGAGAGATTGAATTGCGGCTAGTCGACTAATTTATGTGATACCCAAAGGCTAACCATTTTCACTCTCAGAACTTAGTTTACCAAAGGCATGATGTGTGCCGTTGCGATTGTGGGGCGATGGTTGGTACACGTGACTATTATTCGCATGAACGCAGGTTCAATTCCACACACAGCTAAGTGTAATGATGCGAGCGGCGGTCATCTTGATGTGCCTGACGAACACTTCAAGTTGGGAAGTAATCGACAAGTCTGGTAAATGCTCTTCTCATACTGTTATGTTCGGTTCGTTAAACCGTAGGTCCCGCTGAGTGATTCTAAAAATAGATTGCGTGTGTAAACTCACTGAATGTGGGAAGCTCTTCCACATTCCATTCATGAAATGCAAGGGAATTTGTTTTATGATGACTGAATTCATTACGAGGTATAAATCTAAGAACATATATATAAGTTTAATCCGTCATTTGTATGGGAAGTACCAGAAAGGGCTCAATTTTGCTCAAATTTTGGGGAGTACAGTACAATGTATAAAAATTATTCTTCGACTGCTGTCGAAGAATAAAGTGTTACAGAGGAAGGAATTAGTTTCGGAAAATTAGTTCATTTTATGTAGCAGTTCCCGGAGGCAGTTGGTCGATATAGTCCATTTACAAGCTTTGGCTACGACCTGCAAAATGTTACGCTAAGACAAGTTTTAAGAAACTTCGTACAAGAACTGCCTCCCTACCAGCCAGCCTTCAAAGACTGATTTTAAAGGTCAAGAAACACACATTTGGTAGAGACTTCCTTCGGGGTGTTACGTTTTAGCCGCGTGATGCATTCCTTCATTCCTCCGGGTAATGGTAAATAAATCATGCATCAAAAATGCTTAACTGCACCCCGTATATTTTCTCGTTTACACCCTATCAAATTATCGTTCTATGTATCAAATTAGCGTTCTTGGTAGGTCAATATTTCTGTATATCAGAATCGTTTTCGATGCCATTTTTTCTCCAGTGTAGAAATTATCTAATCAGTCGTTTCCCTATAACTGGAATTTTTTTTTTCTTTCTTTTTCATAAACATTCCAAATGACAAATTCTAAAAGTCATTCGTTATTCCGCTAACATTCATAGTTAAAAAAAAATTATCGGAAAAAAGAAGTTTCTACTATCGATTCCGTCATTTCCAGTACATAAAATTTCTAGTGACAATTGCGCAAATATTTTGCAAACTAAACAAAGTTAAGTATTTTCGAAACAAATTTTATATAAACAAAATTGTTTGCACTTAGCGCAAATATTAATAATAGATTTTGCACGGCTGTAAAGTTACCAACAACAAAAAAATAAAAAAAAATCAATAGTATTAGCGATCAAAAATTTATTTGCGGTAAGAAAATAAATTATTTAGCATAAGGAAATTGTACGCAATTGAATTTGAAATTACGTCCTATAAAAGCGAGGAATGATTCAGCCCGAAGTTGTCAACAATTTAGATATAGAATTTCAGAAGTTGTCAGCGATAAAACGCCTTATCATCACCTCGCTCATTAATTGTTATGGAATCATTTGCGAAAATGCAAGTAAACAATATACGACCGGTTTAGAAGTTATGTGAGAAATTTTCAAACGGCGATGTCATTTTCTATTTCGGAATTCCAATTAGATCCCCTATGGATGAGTAGGTATTAATCGTGTTTTATTTGCAAGCATATGATTTTTGCTAGATCTGCAATAAGTGGAACACCGAAGACAAAGGAATTGAAGAAGGGAAGCGAGCGTGGTGGATGTCACAATTTTTAAATCGTGTGCATCTGTACTTTCGTTCAAATCTTCTCGTAGACGGTAATGCCACCCGTATGCGATGAAACCTTCAATCGCTCACATCAGTCGTTGTCATTGGAATCAATCAATTCCACGTCATGGAGGTTTGTGAGTTGGCCTCAACTGCAATTCACACATTGAATGCAGAGTTTTTTTATATTTATTTCTTATGAACTTAATAATAACTAACTTTTTTCATAAAATGGGAATACAAAAGTCATAGTAAGTGCAAAATCCGTAAAAACTACAAAAATGGTAAAATAATTATAAATTTGAGATTCACACATTTTTTATCCCAACGCGAATTACGTAAATTTTACTAAAAAATTACCGGGATTGGTCAATAAACATAAAATATTTGTTATCCATTTAAATTTACCATATCACCTTTATAAATAGTAGGAACCTTCCGACTAACAAATAATCCTATCATAAAATTGTTTTTCACATGCATTTTAGGAAAAAGATTTCAGTTTTTGTTTTTTCAAATTCTCCTTTACATCTTCCATCAAGTGAAAACGGCTGCCTCGAAATGTTTTCAAAAGAGAAAAAAGTCAGACGAAACCAACTAAAGCGAATACAATGAGTGTTCAATGATATCTTACGAGTTTTGGGCCAGAAATTCGTTCATGATGATAACCTTGTGATGATGCATTATTTCTTTCCCCAAATCTGCCGTTTTTTCCGGAATTTGCTCTTTGAAACGGCGCATAATAACCAGATGTTATTATGCATTTATCGCCTGTGTTTCTGCCAAGAATTCCGAATGCTCATTATCTTGATTTTTGACAGATTTGACAGTTATCGGTTTCTGCTCAATTGGAAGACGACATTCAATTGAAAGACGTCGTGTTTGTTGACTGATTTGAATGTCAGACTATTAAAGTCATGTTTCCAGTTATAAAGCGTTTTATGACTGTTGATCCGGAATTGATTCAGTCTTCAAAGACCCTTACACAATTGAGTTTTTGAAGAAAATTCCGGTCTTTTGGAACTATCGAGCGGAAAAGCATCCGAAACCAAAACAATCATGTGAAATGCTACGAATTTATTCATGAGACGCGGAAAGTTCAGAGACTACCTCTCTCAAACTTAAATGATAATATTCAATCAGCATTTCATTCCTTCCTTAACTTCCACTGAAGACGATGATGGTCGACCAGACATGAAGTGAAGAAAATGGTGATTGAAAATTATCACGAGGCTAATCTTCTAGCACCTCTTAACCGATTTTGGACGTACTGTACAGCTTATATGCACGTGTTTTTTATAAAGCAGACTCACGGCAAGTCTTCTTAACAATTTTCAGAGATTTAGTAATACAAAATTTTTAGACAAATACTTTGTTCCATATTTTTATCCATTGTTAAAACCGCAAAACACTCTCCAAATGACACTGACCAAATCGAACACTGAAGACAAACTAAATGACAGATCTTATTCAAAGTCCACGTCAGCAGGAAGGACAGTAGCGCTAATTTAGCAAAAACAAACAAAACAATATTCGTTAAATACCTATGAGTTAGATATGGGAGAGCGTCTCAACGACAACGACAGGGCTAACTAAGCGTTTCGCCTAGAAATATGTCACACTTATTACCGCTTGTAACCGTCTATACTCTCTGATGATTTGGTGATTGCAATATTTCAGAACGTGCATCAAATCGACGTTGTAATAAGTGGAATGCAGATTTTCGTCAAGACTTCCTTATTCCTAAATTTCTATTATTACTACTCCCTAAAAATATGTCATACCTATTGCCATCTTGTGACCGCCTATGGCACGTTGACAGATGCATCAAAGGATCGTCTCTGTAACAAGTAGAACGTAGATTTTTGCCAAGTCGGCATTTATTGCAAAATTTATATTAGTACTACTAGTAATATGTCGCTCATATCGCCCCCTTTTTAATCATCAATGATACGTTGATAGAGGAAAACGTATTGCTGGAGATGTTTCACAATATGGGTTATAAATTGAGACTGTATTACAGGCGACCAATTTTCACGAAATTTTACTTAATGTGAAATTTTGCAATAATATCGTTTACCTAAAAATATGCCGCACATATCGCTGCCTTTTTAATCATCTACGATACGTTGACGGAGGGAAACGGAGTGCTGAAGATATTTCAAAATATGCGTTGTAAAGTAAGGCTTTATTACAGGTGACCAATTTTCGGTAAATCTTACTTAATGTGAAATTTTGTAGTAATATCGTTTACCTAAAAATATGCCACACTTGACCCGTTGTACCCATCTCAGTGTGCTATACAGATTCGAAACCAGAGCGCTTTGAATCTTTCACAATGAGCGCTAAAGGGTCGACTAGATTGTGAAATATTCCAAGCGCTCCTTACTGCAACGTTGATATTGTTTCTACTTTCTTTAAAATATGCCACATTTACTGTCCGTTTCCTCCCTTACACCAATTAGTAAAATAAATTCACTTCATTCCTTTTTTTTGGTACTTTCAATAAAAAATCAGACTGGTATGTACTGAGTTGAAAGGACACCCAATATTTCGCAAGTCCCAAATGTGATATGCTACGTATGTATATGCTTCATTTGCTATCTGAGTATTTGTAGTTGTTATAGGACGATGTACCTATATATAGGACGATGTACCTATATATAGGACTATAAATAAGAGCTTAAAAGGAGCTTCTTTAAACTGACTATCAAAAATTACATCTTCTGATCATATTATGACCATTAAAAATGGTTTTGAAGTACTTCATAGGAACACCCTTTGCTTTAATTGTTAGGAATCATAAATGAAAGTAAACCCAATTTTTCACTATGGCGGTTTTGGAAGTGGTTCAAAATTGATGCGTTGGGAGTGGTAAATATGCATGGATTGCTTCTATAGACGACGTTGTTAAAATGTGATTCTTTTTGAGTAACTTCCAATTTTTTGCTGGGATCTCATTGAGTTTCCAAAATCCTAGTTTTTATTGTTGAATTTTAGGTGTCCATTTTTCCTAACTCACAAAATTTATTGTCGGAAATCTTTCGTGCTGGAGCATTTTCAGCCTTTCGCTTGAAACAACCAGGTGTATGCAATCACTATTTTCTTGCTTGCTTGCGCTGATGCGTTGTAACCATTGGTTCGAAACCTGTTGCCTTAGTTTAAGCTTACTAAATACGATGGACCGGCCGTTGCGTGATGGTTAGAATACGAGACTATCATGCTTACGATCGTGGACTCGAACCTCGATACGAAAAATTTGAAAAATTTCAATGAAATCGATGAAACCAGTTAGAAATGGCATCTCCCTTTTCGGGCCACACTTCTCGTACTCTCTCATCGCTGCCGTATTCCCATTTTTCTTTTACTGATTTGAAGGTTGAAATCATATCTTGATATTTTTTAAAGCATTTTGATATCATCCATTGATTTGGCAACATCGTTTGTACAGGGTGTCCGTCGGAAAGGTATACTACTTTGTTTATAATTGTTGATTAAATGAAAGAGAATGGATCTTATATTGATAAATGTTTTATTCAATGTCGGCAATTATGTATGGAATATACTCGTAATATCAGATAAATGTCTGCCTCTGTTAGCCTCACAAATGCGAGCCCTTTTGAGCACATTTTTCATTACATTCTCACACATTTCACGCGGTATTTCATTAATTTCATCACAAATATTTTGTTTGGGTTGCTCAAGCGTTTCTGGTTTGGTTGCATAAACCTGGTTTTTCAGATATTCCCACCAAGTTCGGAGCAGCCAAATTAGGCTATCGTGGAGGCCAATCAACATCACCATTTCTTGAAATAACTTGTTGTGGAAATTGGTCTCGCAGTAATTCCATTGTAATCCTGGCTGTATGCGATGTGGTACCGTCTTTTTGATACCACATGTTAATCAAGCCCAAAGCACGCAGTTCTGGTGTTAAAAAGTTTTCAATCATATCACGATATCGCTTCCGATTGACAGTGACCGTTACGCCGTTTTCAGTTTCAAAGAAGTAAAGTCCAATGATTCCTCCTGACCAAATTGCACACCAGACTGTCACTTTCAATGGATGCAAATGTGACTGATGAATAATTTGAGGGTTTTCCATTGCCCAGAACCGACTATTCTGTTTGTTCACATATCCATTCAAATGGGAAAATGTGCCTCGTTTTCATGAAAATCGGGGTTGTCACGGGCGAGCTGTAACATCCTATTGGCATGTATACGGCGGCGTAAATGGTCTTGTGGAAGAAGCTCTTGTGTCAACTGAATCTTAAATGGAAACAAATGCAAATCCTTGTGCAAAATTGTGGCCAAAGTTGTTCTTTGAAAACCAAGCTCCTGAGCACGGCGTTGAATTGAGGTTGATTGATTGTTTTGAACACTTTCTTGAGCAGCAGTAATATTTTCAGCCGATCTTGCAATACGTTGTGGTCCACGTATGGCCCTGTCAGCTACAGACCCTCTTTCTTTGAAATCATTCACTACACGATAAATAATGCGTCTTGTTGTCACGTTGTTTGTCCCAAAAATTGCACGTAACTTTCTCATCGTCACAGTAGTCGATGATTGATTTTGATAAAATGTTTTAGCGATTAAATTACGTTGGTTTATCGAATATTTGTCCATAATAAATTTGCCACGTCTCTACTTCACGACTGCCGAATATGAACTGTGAAGACTAACGTTTACCAAAATGGCGGCAAAACAAAGTAGTATACCTTTCCGACGGACACCCTGTATTTCCCATTGACGCTGGCACAGTCTCACTAAGCAGTGATGTTTAAGTCCACAAAGCCATTTTACGTTCGCTTTCGTAATATTTGTATTTTCTTTAAATCGTTGCCCACCTGATTGCACTCCCCTCTCCGATACGACCGTCAATTTCGAAACGAAAAAAAAACACTTGTAAACATGCTGCTTGGAGTAGCCATAACGCAAACTGATTCCCATTTAGATCCCAAAATGTAAATAAACAATAGCAGCTGGCGGGCTGCCCTTATCTGATGATGTTCCATCATCATAATTTTAAGTGCCTACAAATTATTCCATTTTGAAAGAGTTTCAAAATATTTAAAAATAATTTTATAGATTGTTCTTGGCAACTTGCGTTCCATTTCTCCGGAGAATGGCAGCGAACGAGAACGTCTGTCGGAATGCTTAATGCACCTACCCCTAACTTGCAAACACTTTAGTTTAACACGGGCGGTGGAAGAAGACGTAACGCGACGTGTGCCGCATCAAAAACTATAACACGTAGAAGGAAAACAACTAAGAGAGAGAAACCTTGCACTTGACTTCTGAACGGACCCTTTAATACCCTAAATGTTATCGGCAACAGATTCGATATTTAAAAAGTCAAATAAATGAAACTACACATGACTGCTCGAGAGTGTTATCTTATAGCTACCTTTCCCTTTTCGGACCACGCTCCTCATAGCCCTCATCGTTCCCATATTCCCACTTGTTTTATTGATTTGAAACTTGAAATCTTATCTTTATTTTTTTTAAAGCATTTTGATAGCGCCCGTTGATTTGACGACATCTTTTATATTTCCCATTGACGCTAGGACAGTTGCAATGTTTGAGTGTTAAAAAACTAGTGAATTTAGTTTAATTTACTTAATATTGCCAATTATTGGCACTAGATCCGGTTAAAATTGACCAAAATCGCTCGGTAAGCCGGTAAAATTTTAGCACGATCTTAAATGAAAATAAAAAAAGTTTTGTGATGATCCAAATTGTATATAATTTAAATTATTTTGGGGAAAGTGGTGAGTCATAACCTCACTTTATACTCATGCACTTACCAAGTATTCGTCATATAAACAACTACAGCGTTATTAATCATTAATTAAATCTACTAAGTAATCTGGTATATAATTAATACAAACAATCGGGAGAAAAAAAAAAACAAAATATTTAATTATATCCAAATAATATATAGAAAATATAAATAAATATTGGACAGAACAAAATAACAAACCAACGACACAATACACATGACAAATTCTATCAGAACTGCATGGAAGTGAAAAAAAATGGCTGCAGCAAACGCTTTAATGAACAACTTGAAAAGAAATTAAAGATAACATTATAACAAAATTTAAATTTAAAACTTAAATCTCTGAAAATACCACAAAGTTGTGACTTTTATTTCGCCGTGAATCTGTTCCGCTCATGGATTCTATACTTCAGACGTTTTAATTTCCTTGTGTATTTAGCAACAAACAAATGCTGAAGCATTTTCACCCCCATCCAATACAATTCTGCACTTTGATGCGCTTAACTACGTCGGTATCAGTGTACTGCTTATTTAGCTCGCGATTTATACGATGATCGGAACATATTGGGAGAGTTATTCATTTTTCGGTTTCAAAAGTAAAGTTAAATAAAACACATATAAAGCTAAACTCGGTCCGTGACGTAGCCTTACAAAAAAAGTTCGACGGCGTCAAATCACATGATCCAAAATCGGTCGTGTTGTGTGGCTCGTGGCACCGTCTTGTTGAAACCACATATTGTCCAGTTCATAATTTTCAATTGCAGGCCAAAAAGAAGTCAGTTGTCACACGGCCATAGTTCTCTGAATTTAAACTCGGATTATCCGCCGCACTTTCACTAACAGAAGACATTTTCGGCAGTGCGTACATTGCAATGATGCATATGCCTGATCACATCTATAACGCTTCCACTCTCTTCAAATTTCTTAATAAACTTGTCAATTCCTTGCACAGTAGGTCGATTATGACGACCATAAACACCCCGTAATGCACAAATAATGCTCACATTTGAATCACCACGTTATACTAAGTTTTAACTTGGCGCGTTCTTCTGCTGTTAAACGATCCATATTCGTAAATGGCAAACTTTTCAATAAATAAATAACACTTCAGATGACAGGTATTTAACAGCTGACAGCCGTTTCTTGTCAAAAATTTGTCATTTATTGTGAAAAATGAAACCGATTATGTTTTATTAAAGACTAGCTGACCCGGCAAACGTTATTTTGCCTTCAAAATGTTAATGTGGAAAAAAAATTTATTGCAAAAATCTCATCTCCAACGCCATCTATCACTTCAAATAAAACCTTTTAAACCTTCCGGAATACTCTACCAATAATTTAAGACCAAAATGAGCCAAATCGGTCCAACCGTTCTCGAGCTTTAGCGAGACTAACGCACAGCAATTGATTTTTATATATATAGATATTGTTCATCGCCAGCTATTTGAAAGGCATACGAATAACACGTCAATAGAAAACTTTTTGATGCTATTCACGAATCGACCCTATTTTTGATTTCTTTATATGATATACAGCGCTACTCAGTCAGGCCATATGTCATCGATAAAAAGACATTCTATTCTATTTGTAGACTTAATGAGTCCTACAGTTTAATGACGATTCCGAACGTCACAGTTTGAGAAACATTTATCACACATGTTGTTTACTCGAAGTGTTCGTCGGATAAATCGAGATGACCACCGCTCAAATAATGATAGATGACTGTGCTCGTATACTGAATTGAACCTGCCATCATGCAAACGATAGTCGTATGTATAATATGAATTACGGCCGCTCAACGTGCCATCGATCGGAGCAAGTAATAACTGGAAGGTCGTGTTAGGACTTCCCAATTAAAGTTTCTGGCGGAGCATTATCGCAGAACATTTTAAATATTAGTGGCCGAATTATATTCTCATCTTTCTGGCAGCGTATGAATATTGCATCGATAGTTTCATTTTTTAATTATATCTTGGCATCGCTTGAGTTGTTGGTTTCGTCATATAATTTGTAGCGCTACTGAGACAAGCCACATATCATCATCTTGAGTAGTAGTGACGCTGTTCCCCATATTTCTCCCATTACACGAATACCGCTTCGATAAAAGGTTTCACATTTTTGTATAACAGATTTTCAACGAAGATAGAAAATTTAGATGAATGTTCGACTCAGTCTCATTAATTGTGCACGTTAAATATACCCAGTAATGATTTCTTACGGTTTGAGTGACTCAAATCGAAACCATCAAATACATAACATTGGTCTTTTTTCCAATGAACCTTCGACTCGTCAGTCGACGTTTAGGCATGATCGTCCCCATAATTTCCTCTACTTTAAGTTACTAAAGGGTGTCTCAACAAGAACGCAAGATTTAAATGACTAATGCAGCAATTGAATTGTTTCTCTGGCTGTATGACATGTGGCGCCGTCTTGTTGAAACCACATGTCCGCCCTCCTACATTCATTTCTTCAATTCTAGGCTCGAAAAAACTGGTTATCATTTCACGATACCGAACACCATTGACTGTTTGCGCTTGATATGCCTCATTTTCATAAAAAAAGGTGCAATGATTCCTCCAGCCCGAAATCCACACCACACAGTGACACGTTGAGGATGCATTTGCTTCTCGTGAATCACTCGAGGATTTTCCTCACCCCAATTGCTACAATTCTGCCTATTGACGGAGCCATCAAGATGGAAGTGGGCCTCGTCACTGAAGATGATTTTATCGGCAAAATAGCATTTTCATGTTGTCTCTCCAATACCCAATTAAATAACTCCCTTCGCTGGCTTCAGTTCCTGAGTCAATTGAAGATGCAAATCTTTCGTCAAAATTCGCTACATAGTGAATTTGGAAACACCAATTTGCTGAGCCCGGTGCCGAATTGAGGTGGATGGAGTTTGAGCGACATCATCACGTACCGCTGCGACATTTTCGGTCGATCGACCTGGTCGAAGGCGCGTTGTTGTCTTTACATCACTAACAGACCCAGTTTTGGCATATTTATTCATTAATCTCTTTACAGTTGACCCTTTTGGAGCATTATTGTGACCCATAATTGATCGCACTTTGCGAACTGTAGCCGCAAAACTTTCACCATTTTGGTAAAATAATTTCACAATGAGAACGCGTTGTTCATTCGTGTAGCGCTTTATTTTTACTAACCTCGTACCTTCTACTAGCAAACAATAACAATTGTTCAAATGTCAAACATCTTCTTGCGGTCTTGTTTGGACACCCTTTACAATAACTTACATCCATTTTTCACCACCAGTGACTGACAATAAGATCCAAAAACCCAATCGTTTATGACCTCAAACAGCATTTCATATGTACAAAAGCGATGTTCAATATTTCTGGCGTCAATCCATATGGATTCAAATTTACTTTCTTTTTAAACATTCGCATTTCGATTGATTATTCTCATACACTTTCAGTCTTCCGCAACGTTCCTTCTCTTCAGCTCCAAACTCACCGTTTTTAAAGTTTTGAAACCACTGATGACAACTTCTGCCATCCAAAATAGCCTCACCATGTCCACCTACAAGCTATCAATGAGCCTTGTTATTTTGAGATTTCTTCAAACTAAAGACGCAACACAGAAAAACTGCGGAAATCTATTTGTACTCCCAATACAAAAATGGGCGTGGTCGGCTTTAATTGCATTTTATTTAGATGACAATCAAATTTCAACTAAATTTCAAACAGCACAATTAAGAAAAATCTGTGCTTGCAAGAAAATACGACTTAAGTGGAGTTAGGATAAGATCGAGTTTATTCGTGTTTATTGTTGTCCTTATTTAGACTCACATTTATGTTCAAAATGTAAATTTAAAAATTCGGTATAGTTCACAAGAAGTTTTAAGAATTAACTGATATCGTTAGTTAGTAATGCAAGTGAGGATAGGTTTTTTTATTGTGCAATAGTTTTCGTCATTAAAATTGATGTTGTCGTCCATCTCCAAATACCGTATATTTCAAAAGTTATTTACAATTTCCATGATAGCGATTTCTTGTAAAAGACTCAATATTTCAGGTCAATAAAATCTGAATTAAGTCGTTTTTCCTTTTAAGCACAGCAATATATTTATTGAAGCTGTTTTGAAGAGCATTTTTTCTCAGGCTGCTTAATTTATGTTTATTAATTAGTTCAAAGTCTTTGTTATCTCTTAAAATAAGTTTGCATTGTTTAAATGAGTCCCAACTATGTTTTTGCGTTTAATAAAATGGGCGTGTTAAAGTATTTTTATCCAGCCCCGAATTTCTTAAATGTCAATAGTTATCATCTAACGCCACTGCGCAATTCATCCATGACATCTTTGGGAAGTAGGTATCTGCTTCAAGCCCTTTTTGGATATTTTCCAGTTTGTCCAGTTTCAGTTTGAACTACTATTACAATATGAGGGGACTGCAAAGCCGGAATTTCGTATTATACTTTATTTTTTCTGCAAAGACAAGCCTAATAATTGTTTTGGAATTTATGTTTTTTTTTTTTTTTGAATACTTTCCAACACTATTTGTACAATCTTTTTAAAGAATCGGAAATCGTACCTTTTTAAAAACAATACGGAATTTGAAGAATATGTTCAAAATCAAACTTTTCGTAATAAATCTTTAGGCAATAGAAAATGTAAACCAAAATAAATCTGCAGCCGTTTCCATTCCTACAATGAAATATAAAAGATGTAAGTTCAGAACAATTTTCCGAACTTTGTAAACTTCAAGTTTATTGCGCCATATATTTAAAATATTAGCTACATTATTTGGATATTTTCAAAGGGACCTTTTTTCGAGACACTGCGAACAAATTTTTCTCCATACAAATGTGGATCAGTTCAATGACTGCGAGTTCCTAATTACTTATCTCGCTACGAGGAGTGCTGGAGTGGAGGTGCAGCCGCCCCGATTGATGTTTACTTTAAACTAAATGCGTTTAATAAACTGAAAGAATATGAGAAGTTCCAAAATGTGCTTTTTACAAGGACGTTCACGAAAGTTTAGTTTCTAGAATTTTGTTTCTGATTCATGTATTATACGAAACTACAACTCACTTCATATGTTCATTTGTATTTGTATTACCTAAAACAAAATTAGAAGAATACAGGCTGAAGCACCAATTGCACTACAATAAGAAAAAAAAGTCTAGTGCAGTCAGGTCAGTTGATCCTGGAGTGTCAGCGGAAAGTGGAGTTCTAGACTTTAATTTGTTTGGCAATTTTTGTTGGAGCTCCGCCCGTAAACGGTCTGGCTATGTGTGTCGTTGCTCCAACTTGCTGGAACAAAATATGAGTACTGTTGAAACGGATACGTCTTCGGGTAAAAAAAAACAGTTCCGGGTAAAAAAAAACTAATTCAACGTCTTTAAACAATGGTCCCCATTCACAGTTACTGTTACACCGTAGCTTGGTGCGCCACCCTGTATATTGATTCGAGATCCTGACACGAAAATATAATTTTATGCAGCTTCGTGTCTTAGTCAGAATCGGAACTAAAAACATATATAATTTCGCTTTTTTGTCAGAGGAAAAGGATTGGCGCAAAACTGTGAAAGACGAAAATGAATCATAATAATTTATTTTCTGAATTTACATTATCAGGTTTTCAGAAATTTTTATAGGTACTCAAAAATGTTATCAGTTTCCATGAATTGAAAAATTTCACATGAAATATAAACAAAATGTGTGACAAACCGAATCACAATCAAAATTGTTTCTAATTTCGTTTCGAATATTAAAATTGTTTGTAATTTCGTTTTGGATGTATCAAACACAAACCAAATTCAATGCAATTTTGATTTGGTTGTCGAAATCAGAATAAAACTTTGTATATTTTTGATTTAAATTCCAGAAACTGAAACAATCAAAAAGAAAAGAAAAAAAGAATTTAACATCATTTTGGTGACTGTTCCCGCTTTTTTTAAATGTTTACAGTTTTGGTGTGCGGATCTTTTCATACTTTCCTTTTTATTTAATAATATAATATTTTGCTTGCATGTAAATTAAAAGCACCTCTTAAATGTTTAATTGTACATAAGCAATTCCGACTAACATTGGCGATATTTACATTAGGCGAATACTCATCCCAACTACTAACCAAGGATACAATAACATTTCATATTAAAGGACTTAGTGTAATACACCCATCGAAAGAACTACCATTTAAATTGACAAACATTTCTCTTCGTCCTTCCCTTAGATTGCTAAAGCCAACGAAATCTCATAAAAACATTTTTAATCACATTCGCGAAGGTAGACAACGGTCGTTCCCTCACATCTCATAATGCCTCTTTTTGCCAAGAAAGTTCCAAAACCAACATTGCCAGATTCTACAATGTACCATGATAACAATAATGGCGCGGGGGCCATAATGTCAAATGGCAAGACGCAACAGAATGGCAATGCCCAACAACGTGCGCCAACTCTCCTAGAATCTAATGTCACAAAACCCCAGCTTGTCTTTCACTGCCAACTGGCTCACGGCAGTCCAACAGGCCTGATCACTGGCTTCGCCAGTGTTCGGGAATTGTATAAGAAAATCGCCGAGTGCTATGACATACCCGCCGAGGAGATACTATTCTGTACCTTGAATTCACACAAAGTTGACATGTCCAAGCTGCTGGGCGGTCAAATTGGCTTGGACGATTTCATATTCGCCCACCGGAAGGGTCAGCCCAAAGAAATAGAGATTTTGAAATCCGAAGATGCTTTAGGTCTAACCATAACCGACAATGGTGCTGGATTTGCGTTCATCAAACGCATCAAGGAAGGCTCGATCATAGATCGTATCGAGCACATTTTAGTGGGGGATCACATCGAGAAGCTAAATGGTGAGAGTATGGTGGGAAAACGGCACTACGAGGTCGCACGTCTGCTTAAAGAAATTCCCACAGGTGCCACTTTTACGCTGAGGTTAGTGGAACCCATGAAAAGCGGCTTCCAGGGCATAGGACCACGTTCGCAATCCCGCATGACCTCCGGTCGAGGTGGCTATGGTAGCGGCAGAGAGACTTTGCGTTTCAAAGCGAATGGCAACGTTGAGATCGAGGAGAAATTTGACGACTCCACACAAGCGGGTATCGAGGCCATAAATAATTTGCTTGAATCCTTTATGGGCATCAATGACACGGAGCTGGCCACACAGATCTGGGATCTGGGGGCCGGCAAAACGAACTCCATGGATTTTGCCGAGGCCATTGATAATTCCGATTTAGAATCTTTTGGCTTCACTGACGATTTCATTATCGAACTCTGGGGTGCTATAACGGATGCCAGGCGCAAAAAGTCGGCCAAATACTAGCCCTACGTTATTGTATTGTTGTAATTTTAGAAAAATATTTTCGGAAACAAGAAAAAAACACAAAGGTCTATTTTTAATTGGATTAAAAGACAGATATGCATATATATTTTTTGCTCAAATTGGTATTTTTTCTATTGAAACACCATGAAAAAAAAACAAAGTTCACAATATTCTCCTCCCAATTATCTCGTTATTCTATAAAAAAAATGAGGGAAGCAAGACAAAAAAAAAAAAATTGTAATGTAAAGCTAAATCCTAATATAGAATTTGTATTTTATTTTTATTCCTATACTTTCCTATATTCATTTGCCAATATTTATTATTTTAATGTTTTAATTGTAATGAAAACAAAATATTTACTTTAATAATTCTTATGTATTTTATTAAAATTTTTTGTGTTATGTTATTTAAACATGCTTGGCTTAATACAAATTTCTAATTTTTATTTTGTTAAATAAAAAAAATAGCTGTAATGATTTGAAATAAAAAATGATCGCCTTATAATTTTAAACTTTGGAGTATATCGAAATTGTTTGTAAACTGTATGTTTTTCAATGTTTTATTTCTGATTATTTTTTATTATTTTTTTTTTTTTTGTTTGTTTTTATTTCTGCTTAAAATAAACATTTGAAATTTTGTAAAAATATAATATTTTGTACGACGCTTTTGTTGTTATTATTGTTTGTTTTTTTTTAGTTTTTTGCTTTTTATGATGGTAAGTTCAAAATGCAGAAAGTTCAATTAATTGCGAGAGAAATTGCCCATAACGTTAACATAATTCTAATTTTTAGGTTATAAATGAAAAATGATCGCCTTTTAATTTTAAACTTTGGAGTATTTTGAAATTGTTTGTAGATTGTATGTTTTTTGTTTCATATGTGATTATTTTTTATATTTATTATTATTACTATTTTTTTTTTTTTGCCTTAAATAAATATTTGAAATTTTGTAAAAATATACTATTTTGCGCGACGCTTTTGTTATTATTATATTTTTTTGTTTTTGTTGATTTGCTTTTTATGATGGTAAGTTCAAAATGCAGGAAGTTTAATTAATTCCGATAGAAATTCTCCATAACGTTAATATAGTTGTACAACTTAAAAGACAGTATAGGAATGGATAAGATGAAATTAATAACTTTTTGCCCAATATTTTGCGGATAAATATGGTCATTATAAAAGAGAAGCTATCCTCGAAATGCTCTTCTTGAAAATAAGCATAGCTTCCCCTTGCCAAATGACTACACTATGTGAGTAATATCGAATCCCCCAAATTCCAGACTTTTGTGCAGCTACATCATTTTAAAAAAAAACAGCCACCTTTTGATATTCCTGCCCGTTGTTGTTGGAAATAAATTACAAATTATAATTTTGAAATTTAGAAAAACATACTCAACTGAAGCCCAAACTATTCAGCTAACAACTTGATTTCATAATCCAACTCTATTCTAATATACGTGACAATTATCCTGTGTCTTTGTTCGGGATTCAAATATTAGAGTATGAGAAAATGAGCTTTAAGTATTAACCATAAGAATTCCCGGTTGAATTCACCGCTGGTTTTGTGATTAATATTATATGCCTCTGTTAATTACAATGACCCAGTTGTTTTGTTTATTCTATTAATTATTTGCACCATTTCTAGGACGGAAGTCAGTATAAACCAGTGTTGCCAGAACTCAGTAATGAAAAAAAAGAAAACAATTTGCGAAAAAAGATAATATATATATTTTTTTACGAAAATTTATGCAGTTTGAGCCAGGGTACATTGAATTTTATTTCATTTTTTAAGTTACAAAATAACAGTGCAGATCTTTATTCATATTAACAATTCTTACTGCGCTAGAATAATATTTAAAATTGTATTCGATTTACGAATTCATGAAAATTTATTGTTAGGTTAAAACAAATAAAGGTTTAAATATTCGTAATGAAACCAGCAGTGAATGGTTGTTTGTAGAAAGTCTATGCTTAATCCGAAGAAAAGAAGTTTTCACGTTGTTATTTTTAAGAGACGGGTTTTTAGAGACCTAAGTAAGAACTTTAAATAGCTGTGCAAACGAGGAGTGATCGGTTGTATTTCGATTTTGTTACAAAATTAAGCATTTGCTGCACTTCCCTCAAAGCGCATGCAATCAGACAAATAGTTAAAGGAAATAGTTTAGTTTGATTAGTTCAGTTTAAATATGAATATAGTTTAGTTTGAGTATAATTCGGTTATATATTGAATTAAAAGTGTATCCAAAGCATGTCTACATTAATACGAGTATGTTAACCTAAATTGAATTTCAAATTCGATTTATCCCAAAATATTGATAAAAAAAAACGCCAAGATATTGTGTGAAGGTGATAAGATGAATTTGTCAATTGATTGATTAATGGATGTCAATTGATTAATAATAGAAACATCCCTTGTCCAACTTGTCTAACCGAAATCAGGTTTATTAAAGTTTGATTTTCCGGAGCAATTAGATTTTGGTACCACTCTAAAAGCACTAAAATCATTTTTTTTTAATTTTTGTTTTTTATTTTTCTTTTGTTTGTTTTAAACTTTCAATAGCCATTATTTCAGTGCATAGTAAGTTCAGTACTATTATAATTTTTATAGAAAATACAAATTATTTTAAGCTTTATTTTTCTCTATAAGCTACAATACGGCTTAATACAACATTTAAAACAAAAAAAAACCGAAACAATCTAAAACATTTTCGAAAAAAAATGAAAAAGTTTAAAGCTCAATTCAAATGTTTCACTCTAAACAGGTTGAAAACAAACCAACATTTGGTTATTTTCGTGACTACACACTCTATTTTCGAGATTTTGACATTTTTGCTTTTCAGCGATTTCTTTATTTGTTAGTCTTTAGACCTCGTTCTACACTATACGATTGTCCATTTCTAGACCACTTGGACATCCTAAAATGTGCCTATTTTATTCTTTCGAAACTCTGTTTTTGAGACATGAACTTTTTTATATTTTAGAAATGTTTTTGGTGATTTATGATTTTTAATACTTTTTTGCACTGTGTGGGTATAAATAATTAAAGATCTCAAAAAATTGTTATTTTCGCAATTGAATGGATCGTTTTCGAGGTTTAGGTAATCCGAAGATATACAATCACAACATAAAAAAAGCATTTGTTCACAATATCGAGCCAAGAGCCAAGACGCGGGTAGAACATGTTCTCGCTAAAAATAAAGTGATGACACACTGGCAGACAGATCGAACAGATTTAACGTTTGGGGTTAAATTTTCATACTAAATATTAGAAAATGTTTTCAAATGGAGTTACATAAGACAGTCAGTCATGGAAACAATAAAACTGGCGCATCGCACATAAATCTTCTGTTATGAAGTTATACTTTAAAATACTTTTAAAAAATTTAGGCTCCACTTTAATTATAGCTTCACCAGAAGGGATAAAATCATATATTAGAAAGCCTAGTATCTTTTAAACAAATGTTTTTATAACATATTAGATCGATTTAGCGATGTTTGTCTGTCTGACTAAGTAACTGCGTAAATCTTAATGAGACTTCTCAAACCTTGTCACAGCCTAATATTTTCCCAGATTGTAACTGGGGATTTTAAGTAAGCTAAAATCTTCCAAACAAATTGATCGACGTACAAAATTAATTTTTTCCCCTGTAACTCTTAATCAGTAAACTGCAGCAACCTAAATTGTTGTCAATTGCATTGCTTTATAACGTTTGGCAAAATGTTAAAAAAATTGACCGTTTCATTGGGCCCCTTCTGATATCTCCCATATAAATGGTCGATTTAACCCATATATTCGTGGGTTAATACCTTTTATCTAATTGCACCAAATTCAGTTAAAATTTTACGCACATTAAGGGTTTACTAAAGTAGGCACTCAAAATGAATTTGGACGGCACATGTGTCACCCTCCTTTCCAGTAGCTCCCATACCAATTGACCGATTTTCAAAATGCAATTTTTTCCGTAGACAGCATTAACCTGTTTCATTGTTTCATTTATTATTTTGTTTCGTTATATGTTTCGTGGTGCAGTTTGAAAGAAATCGACCAAGCAACCTCATCTTTTCTTATACCTCCCATACAAATAACCGATTTTACACAAATCTGTCTTTAACTTGATATCTTTCAAGGATTTGGATATAATTAAGTTTAACAAATGTCGTGCATTTAATAAACTTAGTTCTGAGATTGGAAATGGACCCTCATTGGAATTGAACTGCATTGCCGCGCCTCATCTGGTGCCTCCCATACAAATGACGATTTAACACATATATTTCTACTTTCATTTCTCCCTAACTTTAGTACCAAATTCGACCAAATTTTCCATATATCAAGCGTTTGGCAATCTGAGTTCTGAAAACGAAAATGTGCGCCATTGCCATACTCTGGTTCCTCTCATACAAATTAACACGATTTAACGAAATTCCACTGTAATCCCAAATTCGTGTGTGCTGTTTCGAACTGTGTTTTGTTGTGTTACTCTGTAACAAAGTTAACTAAATTCTCGTTAATTATTTCGCCTTATAATATTGGATAAAATGTTGCGGAATCGATGGAATTACCTCTTCTCTAATACTTCCTATACAAATTACAGTCCTTAATCTATATATGTATATTCTTCTGACATTTAGTACTGCGTATTTAGCATTTAGTACTGTGAGTAAAAACTTGAAGTACTTGAAGTAGCCAAGTTAGCAAAAAATCGGTGTTCTTTCTATATTTCCATAACGGAGGACTTCAGAAAGTTGCAATTTTGCTTCTTTTATTGTGCTTTAATTCCGAGCATTTTTTGCAGCAATATAAAGGGATGTTGGGTGAAGGTAGATGCAAGTCTGTTCAATTGACTGCAATTAAAATTTGAAACTTATGTCGTATGACACACTGTACAATTAATTATATTTTGCTTATATATCCAACCAAGATTTCTTATAAGGAGAACACGTGTTTTCCGCTGTTCCCGTCTATAATTTGTGTTTTTCGCCAAATTTTTCTTTTCCGTATAGACTGTCTGACCTTGTTTTCATTTTTTTGGTGCGCATAGTTTTGGCCAAATGTATGATTTTATTGTAGCCAACACAGCATCGGTTGTAGACTCCGATATATTCATTGATAAATATTTTCCTACCAAAAGCTTTCACTGAAATATTTGAAAAAAGAAAAAAATGAACCGAAATCAAAACAACATAATATGTTTTATGAACACCACAAGATGTTATGTCTACAATATTATTCTATAGAATTTTAGATTGTCTGGATTAAAACTCGAAATGACTAATTTGACCAAATAATGTTTTGTTCATTAATTTTTTAAAATATTAGTAAGTATTTTTAAAATATTGAACATATGTTTGAGGTGACTAATTTTATGGAAATTCGTGACTCTCTTGATGATCACCCAAATTTGTCATATTAAAAATTTGTCATGTTGATGAAGCTGATTATTTAATCGGGTACTTAAGCAAATATATGTATGTGTATAAGATTCGGTAATAATTTAAAATTAAAAAAAATAATAATACAGATTATTCCATTAGCACAGGAGTCATCACGGCACAGAACATTCAGAATGTTCATTGTTTAAAATTAATAATAAAAAAAGTAAATAAATAAATAAAAGCAAAAATTTGTCAGATTGTTGAGTATTGCTTACTTTTTTTCAATGTTCAACATAAAAATCACACAGTCGTCGTCACATTCATTGTAAAATGAAGGTCAGCAGTCCATCAGCAGTTAGTTTTGTTACACAGTAACACAACAAAACACACTGCTACCAAATACGAGTATTTGTTTTTCCTTTTCGGTTGTGTCAGAATATCCTCTTACCTTTGTTTGATAACTCACCAAAGAATATGAAACCACACACACTGTGCCATTCCATACACAGTGCCACTCACTTGCATAGCATCCCCTTTAAATATTTTTATAAGCTCGATTTTTTTCAAAATAATAATTATAATGAACTGGTTGTGCTTTTGTAAATCATATTTCACGTATTTTCTATAATCCTATAACATAAATTTTCTCTGAAATGAATTTTCTCTGAACATTAAACACAAAAAAAAGTCAGGAATTCAATTTCAGTTTTTGGTTAATTTGAATAGCCTCCTCTTACAAAAATTAGATTATACACGAAAACATTAATTCTAAATTAAAAGTATTATTGTTTGCTTACATCTAATTTAAAAATAAGTAGTAAAATTTAGTACTGGATGCTTCCGCCCTGGTTGAGAATACATTCATATATTCATGTTCGGTAAAGAATCATACAGTTTTTTGATCAGTACGCAAAATGTACGAATCAGGCAAGCAATATTCAAGCAAAAGTGAATTAAACAGGCCTGGTCGTGCCGCCAAATACATTAATGAGTTCACATTGCTTGAATATTGCTTGCCTGATTCGTACATTTTGCGTACTAGCCATCCCTAGACGTTTTAATAATGTTTAAGTCTGGAGAGTAAGACGGCCAGGTCATAACCTCAAAGCCAAAATGGCTTTCAATTCATGATTTGACAACTCTTGCTGTGTGGATTGGCACGTTGTCATGCTGGAATTTCCATTCCTAGTCTAAGAAAACATTTTTAACTTCAGGAAAAGCTTTTTCCAGCACAGCTTTGTATCAAGTCGCATTCATTTTCCCAGAGAGAAACTGGAGCTCTATTGCGCCGTAATAAGAGATCGCACCCCATACCATAACTCCACCTTCCCGGGTGTGTAGTCGATTGAGTAGATGTTCGTCTTTTCGAAGATCGTGGAAGTAGTAATTATGTATATACATATGTACATCAGAACCCTCTAAATTAATTTTTTTTTCGTCGAAAAATATATGTAATTCTATTCCACTCTCTACTTTACGTCATAGTCGTGCGACGAAAATTAAGGCGACGTTCCTTACGGAGATTATCTTTTTAAGTCTCAAGCATTGCAAGTGTGCTGCTTGGAAAATAACTCTTTTTTACCGCTGATACACTTGGACTTACGCCAGCTTTTTCCTTGATTTTGGCAGCAGAGCCGTGTGAATTTGAGGCATATCTCAGAGTAGCTCTCTCGTCAGCGGCTGTAATAGCACTTGCTGTTCGACTTTTCATATTATTTCCATAGCCTTCGGTGTCACGTAAATATGTCGATATGACTTTGCGACTTCTATTAGGTTTTCTGACTATTTGATAAATAGAAAGTCCGCAGTCCTTGTACGTTTTAATTTTGGATCTTTCCTTTCGACACTTAAGGATTCAGCTCAGCCTATTTTACTTAAAATCGATTGTTTTATATTAAATTATACACAATTACTGTAATCCAATGTGACTTATGATGACCTGCAAACGACTTTCACACTCAAGCTGATTGCCACGTGAGGGGTGCTATTCAAATTGACCAAAAAAGAACACATTTTTCACTCATTTAAAAGAAAAGAGCGAATTGAAATAACGGGACACGTCCATGCCTTGAAACTTTTTATAGATGATGTGTAGAAGTAATAGAAACAAATAAATAAAAACGGAACCGTTATATGAAGTATACTTTAAATAGTAGTCACTGTTGTTAAATGATTAGGGGGGGATATTCAGGTGAGTGGCAGTGTACGTCATTACTCAAAAAGCAATTTCTAAAACAATGACTGTTTTTTCGCGTGGAAATTTTTCTTGAGCAACTTTATGAGCAATGTTAAGCATTGGGTTATCAGCCAACAGAAAGCTGTCCAATACTGAAGTCGGAACAACTGGTTATGAAGCAAAACATAATTTGTTACATTTTCACTTGTATGGCTCTAATTGATGAAGACGGAGACTAAATACTCCATTATATGTATGTACATACGTTTGTAAGAGAACGCCGTAATTCTCAAAATTACCAAAGATACAGTTTTCACTGGAAAACCAAATTATTTATAAGAAGCGAACATTGTTGACATTCCAATTTATCTGATGGCGAATTGATACTTTGCAACAATTCGGGCTATAATCCATGGTGCCACAGTATCTTTAGGCTTGTCCACTGTATATAATATGTGTTTCATTTTCATACAATTTCTTAATTTTATTGTCTTACGTTTTATAATATTGTAACTTTATATCGACGTTTTATAATTTTACATATTTCATAATATCGTTGTTATATTCACATTTTTATTTTTTACAGTCGTATGATTTTGCGTTTTTATAGCTTAGAATTTTGTTAATTTGTATTTTTATAACTGTGATATTATAGCTTTATAATTCTATATTTTTAAAAACTTTTAATGTGTCGTGATTTTATAGCTTTTATTTTTTTATCATTTTGTAATTTAACGATTTTATATATTAATAATTTTCTAATTTTTCGTTATTCTGTGCTGTATTTATTTCACATGTATTGTGTTATTTTATAAAGCTATAATTTTGCAATTTTATAATTTTTATTATTTTATAATCTTCCAGTTTTACATTTTGTGATGTGATGATCATAATTTTAATATTTTGTAATTTCATATTTCCATATTTGAACTTCTTTATAATATCGAAATTTAAATTACAATTTGGCAACTTTCATAATTTTTTAATTTTATTTTTCTTGGTTCCATAATTTTGTACTCTCACAATTTTGTAAATTTATGATACTATAATTTAGCAATTTTTGTTATTTTATGATGTTATCACTTTATATTTCCATAATTTTCAATTTTATTATTTTATAATTCTGTAAGTTTATACTTTAGTACTTTGTCGTCTTATATTTTATAGGTTTGTATATTTTTAGTTTTATAATCTTGTAATTTTGCTTTTTCATATTTCTTCTTGTAATTGTGTAAAATTTTGTAATTTATAATTTGGAATGTCATAAAATTACAATTTTGTAAATTAAAAATTTATACTTTTACAATTTTGTATATATTTTACTTTATTTACTATATTTAAAAATATTAAAGATATTTTTTACAAAAATAAAAAAAATATTAACAAAAATAATTTTTCATTTTATTGTAAATTGTTATAAATTAAATAAAATAAAATTTTCTGGTTTAACTTGTATAAATTAACATTTTTATTATTCTTAATTTTGTAATTTTTAATAATTTCATAATTGTGTAATTTTATATTTTTGTAGCTTTATATATTTTTTAAGTTATGTTTTTGTAATTTCATTTTTTCATATTTTTTCTTGTAATTGTGTATAATTTTTTAATTTATTATTTTTTAATTTTATAAGTTTACTAGCCGACCCGGCAAACATTGCTTTGCCTTCAAATTTTATTTTTATTGGAAATGTTTCATGCCAATCGGTCTATTATAATAAGAAACGCCTATATTTGCAGAAGAACTTAAAATATGTTCACTCAACCGATGTACCAAATTTTGTTCGAATACCGTAAGCAGGAGCAGAAATAATGGATTTTTAATTTGTGCTTTGTATGGGAGGTACCACGCTCCATTGTCCAATTCCGCCCATATTTGCAGTAGCACTTAAGATATGTACACCAAACCTACGCACCAAATTTTGTTCAAATACCGTAAGCAGGAGCAGAAATAATTGATTTTTAATTTTTTGTTTGTATGGGAGGTACCACGCCCCTTTGTCCAATTGGATCTAACTGTAAATCTAGACTATCCCGGGCACCACCCAGACGCATATACAAAAATTTATGCAAAGCGTTCCAGCCGTTCTGGAGTTTTAAGCATCGGAACAAACCACGATTCATTTTTATATATAAAGAAGATAGAAGATAATTTTGTACCCATAATCATAATCGTAATTTGTAATCATAAAATTTTGTAT
Source organism: Philornis downsi (assembly GCA_019455685.1). NCBI lineage: Eukaryota > Metazoa > Arthropoda > Insecta > Diptera > Muscidae > Philornis > Philornis downsi. Next base: position 232,909 of record JAHXMU010000236.1, read on the forward strand.
TTTTAATCATTTATACCTTTATAATTTTATATATTTTTTATTTTATTTTATATTTTTAAAAAAGTATACAAATATTTCTTTTCATAAAAATAAAAAAAATATATATATTTTAAATGTTTGAAAAAGACATAAAATAAAATTTCATGATTTAACGTTTATAAATTTTTACTTTGATAATTTGTATCTTTTTAGCTTCAGTTTAGTAATTTCATAATTTTCTAATTTTATGTTTTTATAGATTTATATGTATTTAATTCTATGATCTTGTAATTTTATTTTTTCATACTTATTGTAATTATATATTTTTATAATTTAAAATTTTGTAATTTACAAATTTACAACTTTATATTTTTAAAAATTTATCTTAACATTTTTTTATTTGGAAATGTATACTTTTATAATTTTAAATCTTTTGTATTTTTAAAAATACATTTATAAAATAAAAAAAAAACATTTCTTTAATAAAAAAAAAATTTATTCATTTTCGATATTTAAAAATAATATAAACTAAAATTTTCCGATTTAACTTTTATAAATTAATATTTTTATATTTTTGTAATTTCTTATACATAACTATATAATTTTTTAATTTTATATTTTCATAGTTTTATTATATATTTTTAATTTCATGATCTTGTTAGTTTACTTTTTCGCATTTCTTCTAGTATACACTTTTGTAATTTATAATTTTTTAATTTTATAAATTTATAGTTTTGTATCTTTATAATTTTATTATCTTAAAATTTCTCCATTCCCAAAATTTATGCCTTTGGTTTTTATTTTATATTTTTTTAACTAATAAAAAAAATTATTTTATCATTTTGATTTTTATAAATGTATAGTGTTATAATTTTTTATTTTCAATTTCTTTTTTTAATTTGGAATTATAATTCGACACGTGCCGATTTTAGTTATCATAGGAAACTATTAAAAATTTATAGCATTTGAGGAAGAATGAAGAATATAACATAAAAATCACAGAATAAGTCGCTCAACAGCTTTCGTGCGAAATACATTAATAAATACACGCATACATAAATATGTTTACATATACATATGTATATTACTGGTAAAACTGTGTTTTTTTGTTTTTTTGCTGTTGGCATTTAGCTGTTGTTTACCACAATATTATTATTTATTGTCATTATAAAGCTATATACATACATATATTTAACAACGAAAGCAACATCAACTACGGCTAGTCGTCAGCATTTCCCACATGTTCTTCTCAAGTAACACACCCCCATTGATAGCAAATCAAATGACGCCAAAAATTGTGTGAATTTTTTCTACGCCAAGGAATAGAGATGATAGGTATACATTTAATTAATTAAAACAAAGCAGCAGTATGATATAAAACATGTTGTTTATGCATTTAGCGGTAGTGTACTAGCATGACAATTAAGTGGATTTACAAGAAAACTTGTTTTCTCTACGGTTGCTGCCTGTTAAGCTCTTCGATGCAACGGCAACATATGGAAAAAGCTTTTTTCGCAAGAAAAAAAAGGAAAAATGCACAGAAAGCAGCTGATTGCAATGTTAAGAGAGCCTTCATGTTCGATCAAGCTCGCGTTGTTGTTAATTGTAAGGTGGATGTTTTCGAGAGCTGTATTATATCGGCGGCTCATTTTCAGAATACTATGATACAAACGGCGTGGACAGGGTTACCAATGAATAACTTAAAAATAACGGCGCAAGTGTCCAATCAAACCACTTGTAGCTGGTTATAATCAAATTGAAATTTGTCATCTGCATGTGCGGTCTTTAGTTAGGCTCGGCGATATTTCTTGTGCAATGACTTTACGAATTATTTTCTTTGTTTGGGAAAGCCATTGAAGATGGCTAATTTCGAGATATGTCTGGCTAGCCTATCATTCAGGTGATTTTCAAAAAATCAATTTATTCTCGGTAACTTCTCTTTCGTTCCCTGCAGTTACTTCGTTTTTTTCTATTACCATATTTTATATTGCCTGGTAGTATTTGGAAAAATCAACCGATTGACCATTCTGAGAATGAAAACAGAGTACATAGCATAGTACATAGCTCTGGTAACTCATATACAAGTTGATCGATTTAAGAAAATTAAATTTTCCTTTGCCATGGTTGGTAGAATACGAGAATATAAATATTCCCATATAAATTACTTAATATACATTAGTTATATATTCCTAGATTCGTATCTTTAGTTAAATTGCACTAAATATAGTATATTTAGCATTTAAAACTGCGAATGAAAACGGGCCGCATTACAACACCCCTTAGGGCACTAGCAAAAAGTAATCAGTAATACCTCTATAATTTCATAGTGAAGGATTTCAAGAAGTTATAATTTTTCTTCTATCGTTGTGTTTTAATTCGGAGCATTTTTTTTATAATAACGCCTTCTGGCACCATCCATAGTTTTACGAACACAAAAGGACTTTAGATGAAAGTACACATATTGAAGTACTTTTACCTGACTGTAATTTCTGTACGTAGTTTACTACTAAATATATTTCTCCTTTTTTCGTTGAGAAATTTCAATCTTTAACGATGATCGCTGTTCTCTATTGAATCTTCTTTGACGAACGAGTGGTAAACAAGTGGATTAACAAGCGGACCTTGGTCATTATAGCGGTTAAAAATAGTTTACACTTTTTGAGATGTCAAAAAGCTCTCTGCTCATTTCAAAATGACCAATATAATATATGTATATATTTTATTATATTGTGCGGTTTAAAAAGAATTAATTGAAGATCGGTCAATAACATGCTCATATTTACTACGGTTTTTGCTCTCGTGATCAATTGCGTTTTTTGAAATGTATATTACGGAGAATATATTCTGGCGTCGACAAGGTTAAGCGCACCAAAATACGGCTATAGAGTATTATATAGTTGGGTGAGTCATGGGTGGATAAGCCCAAGCGCTCCAACACGACAATTTTTTTGATAATGACTAGACTTTTGAAATGTTGCCAAAACTTGGTGCGACGAATTGGAGACGAAGTGCTGAAACCAAGGTACTTGGCATTTTCTAAATATGCTTGGGGGATAGTAGATAATAATACCTAGTTGTAGTATTTTTGAATTAAAGTTTATGGTACATTTTGAGAATTTGATTTTCATTTAGAGGATTAAAAAACATGCTTCTGTTTTTCCCACGTTTCGTTTTTTTTACAAGAAATGGACAATTTGCTCTATTTTACCGTTTTGTCCTACATATAAATTGCTGTTGACATTCATGTGCCAGTTATCACTAACCCTGGAAACCCTAACACAAATCACCAGCGCCGCAACGTTACTCTTTCTTGCCGAGGAGCTTCAGTTGAGTGTAAAGTTTACTCTCTTATGTTTTTGCCATAATTTGATTAACAATTCTGTTGTTTGTTGTTGGCCCATTGCTCTGTGTATGAAATTGTTGTTGCATTCTGTCAGATAGTGTGTGTGACCGTCGGTGTGTGAAGGCATTTGTGTGCGTTTCTTATAACATTCGAGGTCGCCAAAGCGCAAGTTTTAGTTTAATAATCGCACTTGTCGGAGCAACTACAGAAAATAAATAAGAAACCCTCCGAAAAAGAACGGATAAATATACTAAGAAATAAAAAAAGACTAATAATCATAATAATAATATAAAAAATATAACACAAACGAATTTAATATAATAAAATATAAACTAGAAGTATACTAAACAAATTAGTTATTGTCTTTTCTTCTGTACAAATCTGTTACCACGTTCAGTGAGAACTTAAAACACGACATCAGCTATCTGTAAAACCACAAACAAAGAAGTACAGAATTAATAATTTTGAAAAAGATAGAGTTTTTAAGAAACCGAGTAACAAATAATACAAAACAGCGAAACGAGAAAAGAGAGCCATGTAAATGAAAGTAAAAACTTTAAAAGTGACAAAACAAAAGCCTAAAAAATATCACAGTTCCTCATTAGTTTGTCATACTAGAGTTGTGCACACGGCGTAAAGACGACAAAGAAGTTGCAAAAAGAATACAACAGAAAAGTTTAACTGCAAACAAAGCCAAAAGAAAAGAAATACTGTGGAAAATTTAAATTGTACTGTTTTTTTTTTTGTTTGGGGAAAAACAGCTGGAAGAAACATTGTGATTAAAGGTAAATTTTGTGCTTATTTAGTTAGGTTTGTATATATTATTCGATTTACACGATACTCTCGTGTATTTCACCGTGATCGCCGCTCTCTATTGAACCTTCTTTGAGGAACGAGTAATTACGAGTATTACCCTACCCTACAAAACGAGGACTGTTGAATATTAAATGTTCTGGTGATAACTATAGTAATCGATCGATAGCGTAAAAAAAAAATTATTCCTGAGATCGTAGAGAATTTAGAATTCTTGGCGTATGCTATCACAGGCTACCAAAAAATGGAAAAAGAAATTCTAGAAAAGGGTAGAACACAAAAGTAAGAAGAAAAAAAAGAAGTGAATTTAACTGTGCTTAATGTTTTCAGCTTTAAAGAAATGTCCAAAAAAAATAGATCAAGTGGACCCGCGGCGTGCTTAAATGTAAGAGATGTCCGCTTCAGGTTTTCAATTATTCAGTTCTTTTTAAAATTGGAACCAAACTTAAAAAAAAATTTAGATTTTTATGGAACCGTACCAAGTGCACGAGGTAGAAAATACTCCCCTCAAGGTTTTAATATTACTTACTAAATTTTCATAAAAAATGTCGAAATAGCAAAATTTTTTTAAACAATCTGAATTCTGCAGCGACTTTATCTAAAAGAAAAGAAATATCCGATTGTCTTGAAACAAATTTTAACTTAAGTAAATTTTTGAAAAAAATAAATTAAAAAAATAAAAGATGCAATAAAAATTTCAGAGCTTAATAAAAAATGTGATACAACTTAAAAAAAAAAAAACAGTTTGTTAATAAAATTAACCAGCTCTTTTCCAATAGCTTAAAAAACGTGTGTTTTTAAAAAATTTAAAATGCTAATAAAATTTAAAAGCAAAAATTTATCTTATTTTGAAAAAAATAGACTAAAATAATTTGTTGTCACGTCGTCGTCGAAATTATTGAAGGAAAATTATTGAAAAAAAAAAATACCGCTTTATTTTTTTCCCTCCCGGATATTGATCATTCTGTAGTTGGCAGTGTAATAATCTCTGTTCACTGGTTCAAAGGACTCATTTACACTAAAATAAAAACCCCTTTCATATCATTTTTTCGTTTTATGTGTTTTTAGTCTGAAAAATATGAGAGTCTCAAAGATATTCTACATCAATATAGCAAATATAAATTTACTAAAATTGCATCGATAAAAATTTGAAGGGCAAAGATATTGAAGAACAATTTTAGAATTCTGCATACCTCAATTTTGGAAAAATCTCAAGATATCGGAATCTTGCATCTCCAATTTGGAGATATATGCCAACTGCAACTAAGTAAAAGATAAATTGGAAATTAAACACACTGCAGCTTCTGGTGTTCAAATGCTCCTATCGAATTTATTACCCCGTATTTTACAATATATCCATAATCTCGAAATTGAAATTCTGATGTTACGTTCTAAATTACTTGTTAGTTTCATTATTAATTCATTGATATTTATTATTACAGAAAAATATATTAATTTTCTATAACTTACAAAGAACAATGGTATGCTTTTCCAGTCTTTAAATCCCATAACTCTTTCGAGTTCGTATAAATTTGTATGAATTATGGCAAATCTGTTCTAATTTGGTACAAAAATTACCTGGAACGAAGGGGTAAAGTCGCAATTCGATGCTGGAAAAATTGCAAGTTCTTACTGGGAATATTTTTTTTTTTAAATTTTTTTTTTTCATAGAAAAACTCATTGAAAATGATAATTGCCCAAAAACCTTTGGTCCTGTTTTGAGTTTTGGTTTTTTGTTTTTAATTTTTTATTTCCACACAAACCACAATTCAATATAAAGAATGTGTGGTTAGTCTTTAAAGACAGCAAAAAAAAATTAATAATAAATAAGCAACCAGCTCTACAGTAGTAGAGTTTCAAAGTTTACATCAAAAGATTACAAAGCGTTTGAAGCATTTTTGTTGGCTGGTAATATAGAATTGTTAAAAGGCAGTTCACACCGGAAATTGAAATAACGGCTAAGACAAATCAGCTGGACAAATATGCAACTTTATGACAGCAATTCTCTTGTAATAGCTTCATTGTTGATGTAATTTTTGACTTATAGTCATTGTCGATATGTGGTTTGTTTCAATATACATTTATTGTATTATAATATTGACTAGATTGATCATTTCTTTTTTGGGTTTTTTATCAATTATCATTTGACATTTATTTTTATGCATTTGACAAAGCTATCAGATCATATACTCGTATTTCAGGGAAAATCTTAAAATGTTGTGTTAAAATGATGTATAAATCGATGCTGTGCAGAATCACATCCATAAAGTGGAAAATTTTAACTTATTTGCGAAAAAAGCAAAAGTTTAGTGCGAAAATTTAAGCAAATTATCCCCGAACATGGCTAGATCTGTCACAACAATCTATTTTAATTATTACCCCTTTTTATGCCGCCATAAAAATATCGAAAAGTATTTAAAAAGAAAAAAAAAAACTAGTGCATAATTAGGTACATGAGAGTTGTTTCGGTTTATTTCTTTCTCACTTAATTTATTGTTGTTTTGTTTTCTTTTTTTCACCATTAAGAATTGAACCAAGAAAAAATGGCAATTACTTTAGATTTTGACCTGCAAGAGAGTGCAAGCAGGTGTATCGAATTCTGCGCATCACTGTACGAATTGTGGCATTCATACCGTAGGGCATTTTAAGGTCTCCTATTGAACGAGTGACAGTCTGTTTTGCTTCCTCTCTGTTATATTTGTGCTTTATTTGTATTTGTTGATTTTGCTAAATCATCACTGCAAACAGATCGCCGCAATTCTTTCGTGGACTTTGATACTTTTGCGCGTACAGGCAGAGAGACAAACAGGCAGATATGCAAACGTAGCCGTTATGATGGCGAGTGTTTTTTGATTTCACCTATTAATGTGTTACTCCACCGCTAGCTGGTTTTTTTGTGTGAAGTGTTTCATCTCTCACTTGCCCGGCCACCTTCTCTCCCGCAATTGCTCTGGCTCTTTGCGTATTGTTTGGTCGCGTATACCTCCTCTGTTCGCACACAATTTATTCCATAAAGTGCACATTTTAAACGTTAACGTATTCTTCTAGCAGCGTTTCTTCGCTCTCTCTTAATTATTGTAAATTACTCAGTTTGTTTGTCGTTTCGCCCAACGGTTTGTTGTTTGGGTGTTTGGTTGAGTAACAGTAACAACGACGGGCCTAATACCGACTGGCTGTTCATCTCGTGTAATTCGGTGTTGTTGCCCCGGCAACAGCAACCAACATCTGTTGCTAATTGACGTTTTATTAAATTCGTTGAGCTATCCGCTTTTCTTCACAATTGCCAATTTTATTCGTTGTAAAACAAAACAAAAATGGGTTGTACATATCTGTTTATATTCTTGATGTATATTGTTTAATACGGCCAATTTCTGACTTTTTTGTTGTTGTTTTATCTTTAAAAACAATTTAGGAAATTTTGAAATTTTCCTTTAAGTCACACAAAAACACCTGGTATGACATCTGAAAACATAGGATTTTGGCAGCAGTATGAACTAACATGAACTAACATTATTTCGTTGACATCGTCGGCGCATGTTTTCAAACTTTCGCCGCTGCCCCATACTTTTTGTTTTATGACTTGAAGGCTTCTGTTGTCCGTGTGGGCTTCAAAAGAAGTGCGCTAAGGGAAAATTTGACATTTGAGTGTACTAAACATTGGCAAATATTGCAAACATTTTCCATGGCGTCGAAACGGCGGTCCAAAATGGCGACACAGATATTGAAGCCACTTCTGGAAAAATCCTAATTTTTCCCAAATTTTTCCAAAGTTTTTCAATTTATATCTTGACGAAAATCAACAAGTGATGATATCATTCCTGATGGACCTCCTAACTCAATTACTGTCCGCAGTTTCGTGGATAATGTATCGTTTCTTGGTAAAATAATTTAAGTATTTAAATCAACATACATAGATTTATATCACGATCAATAACATATTTGTAGGGTCTCAAGCAGCATTCTCAGAGCATTTTTTAACGCCCGCCCATTTATCAGGGCTAGTTCAAAATCTTCTGAAAATGAAAAAATGAGAATAAGTTTTCCCAAATTTTAGATTGGTCCACTGTCCTAAATTGACTGATTTTTGAATACTTGGTAGTCAATATTTTACGTGCCCGTCATCGTCGGGCTCAAAGTTTGTATATGGCAAATAGTAATTGAGATATTTTGCAACAAAATATAGAAAATTCAGAAATAGGAGAAGCCAATTCCCTGCCAACTTAATAAAAATATAAAATTTTGAAGAGGAAATTATGACTATAATTTGGAAAATTTGAAAATGTTAAATTACCTGTATTTGTTTTAGCTTAAGAAATGAACCAAAAGAAAAACCTCGAAAGTTTTAAAATATTCTGAAATTTTTACCAAAACATCTGCATTCAGTGCAGAAGAACAGGGGAGATTTTGAAAATTTGAAAATCTTTGTGTACAAGGGCCTATTCTATAGAGTTTAGTCTCATAATTAACAAGACTTGGAATGCATCTAAACTCAAATCTAATGTTGACATTTTTTATATATGTATATTTTTTTTAATTTCTTTGCAATGTATCTTGAAAACTAGAAAAGATATACATATGTATCATAATGCTTGTTAAGTCATTGTATCAGTTTTCGTTGTAATAAATGCTGTTATTTTTTTCGAAAATTGTTAAAATGTTACCACAGTGTTAAAAATAGATTTTTTCGAAAACGCAAACCTTTCATTAAATAAATAACACAAATAACAGGTATTTAACACCTGATGGAATTCTCAGACCGGCGATTTTGAAACCACTAAATGGATAAAGTAAGTTATAGGGTTAAATAAAAAAAAAATTACAGAGCCAACATGAAAAACGATTTCACGTTTAAGAATTTCCGATTTCAAATTGTATAAAAAAAAATATTATTGGGTTAAGTTCATTTTTTTTTTAAATTGTTAAGGTTTTTAAGTTTTGAGGTAACAACAACGAGAGGATGGAACAGATTTGCTTTTCATTGGCTGAGTAGCGAATTTCTCTAGCGATGTAATCCCTTAGTTAAATTGTCAAAAGACGAATTATTCCAGGGATTCTATTAAAAATGATAAAATATGTGTTAAAGTTTCTTTGATTACGGCAAACATCCAAATCTTAACAATTTCTTAGCATTGAATTACATATGAAGTTGTGTGAACCTGTTTAAAATAATATAAAATTTGTCCATGGTTAAGAAATATGCATTATTGTAAAGTTTATGGTGTGTATTTAAAATTCAACATTTCTTGTATTTTGTAATTCTTAGACATGTGGCATTCTCGGGAATCCTTGGGATTATGAAAAATGTTTGCATTATTTTATATTTATAAAGTATTTATTGCAAAAACCACTGAACTTGGTTCACTGTTCTATTATTAATAACCTTGTTATTAACTAACACATTTGTACGAAACCCAATTACGAGTATATCAAATCGCGCGATTTCATATCAATGGCCTGAGTCATCTCATATACTACTTTGTATGTATGCCGATGGACGGACACAGACGTTGATTGCGTGTTTATTGCCAATAATATAGGTGTTTCTTTTTCTTCTTCTGCTGTATAAAGCGTGTGTTTGAATATTTCCAATGTGGAGTGAATTGAACATTGTGAAAAGTTCAACGTACACAGCTGATTGGAGCTCGTGCGTTTGGTTTTTTTTTCCTTCCCTTTCTTTCTTTCAAAATCTAAGAAAAATTATATTTGTATATTATTAATACAATATATAAATATTGGCTAATCATAATAATAATAAACAAAATTATGAACTTAGTTATGGTAAGAGTATGAAAATACAAAGCATTTGCTAAATGTGAAGGCTCCTTGGTAGTTACTCATACATGCTCGTAAGAGTGTGTGCTCGAATGTATGTAGCCTGCTCATAGCTGTTTGCATATCACCACCGCATACATATAGTCATTTGTTACCGACGACACTTCCGCAAGATAAGTTTGCAGACATTTGCATATGTATGTGCGAACTAGGCCCACAGTGGTACGACAATGATCAAGTTCGATAGTAGTAATAATAGGTCTGTGTTTAACTTTAAAATTATCATGAATCATCAAGTGTATAATTTTATAACTTTAACATTTTTTACTTTTATAATTTTATGATTTTATAAATGTACACATATGGTCAAAATAATAAGTACATAAGTCAAAATAATATGTATACCCTATATTTTTTTTGAGTGCTCGTAGACGAAAATTTATTTAAATTAAAAGAAAAAAAAACAAATATGTACTAATTTCCTTTGTCATAACATTAGAAATAAAATAAATACCGAAGCAATAACAAAAAACAAAAATTAAATTTAGTAGTTTTCAAAAAGTAAGAAATTCGTCAAAAAAACATTGGACAAAATAATAAGCACATTTAGTTAAAATAAACAAAAAAGTAAAAAATCAAGCTTATTCTGCTAAATTCGCTGAGTTTCGTTCAAAGCCGGTATATCTACCTTTATTTTCAATTATTTTGTTGACTCTATTTGGTATACTGGCAATAAGCTTCCTGCAGGTTTCTACTGGTATTTCATACCAAGTTTGAACAAAATTCCATAACTGGTCCTTATTATTAAGAACCTCCTTTCAAGTTCTTTGTTTCAACTCTCCCCAAAGACTTTCGATTGGATTTAAGTCCGGAGATTGACTCGGCAAGTCAAGAAGGTAAACATTATTATCTTGGAACCAATCCTTTAAAAACTTAGAAGAATGCTTCGGATCGTTATTCTGCTGGAATGTCCATCTAAGAGGATCATACTTTCCACAGCAAAGTTCAACATCATATTTTACAAGATATCTTTGTAGTGGAATCTGGTTATAGTGTCGGTAATTCGACATATCGGACCGACATCATACCACGAGAAACAACCTCAGACCATAATATTGCCGCCTCCGTGCTTGACCGTCTTCTTTGTAAAGCGAACATGGAATTCTTACTCTTAGGGCGTCGAACATTCTGGACACAGTCGTTTCCAAATACATTAATTTTTGTTTCATCGTTCCACAAATTGGAATGATTTCTTGCAAACGCCAATTTAGCCTTTAAATTATTTGTCAAAGCAAAGGAACTCTTCTGGCTATCCGTCCTGGTAAATATGCTTCTTGCAGTCTAGGACGAACCGTTCGCGACGAAATTACATTTCCAATTTCTGTTGAAATCGCTCTTTAAGACAAACGGGTCCTTCTTGGCAAGTGTACAAAAATTAGCGACCGATTCGTAGTTTCTGCTATAGAACGAAGACTTTGGCCACTTTCTCTTAGTCTTGAAATAATTTTTCTCTCTTCCGGAGAACAATGACTTTTTCGACCCAGGACTGATTTCTTTACTACATATTTTGTTATGAATAAAAATGAACAACAGTAAAATAACCAGCCTTTCCAAAAAGACTACAAGAGACTGCGAAAATATTAAAGGATTGAGCGATGTATTTATTATTTTGACCAAGTACTGAAATCATACCTGAACAGAACACAAAATAAAAACAACGGGGAAGCTCCAGTTTTGTTTTAACTTTTGAAGGCTTTACCATATTAAAGTTATTCAAATAACAAAGAATTGCCATGTTTAATTTCCGTTAAAGTATCTAAAATTAAGCAAAGCAAAGCAAATTATTAGTAATTTTTAATTGTATAATTATACAAGATGTAGTAAAGGGAAATTCATTATTTTTCCAATAGATTGTTTTGGTCATCTGTATCTCGTGTTGTATAAATACAATAGGTTTACTTTAGATGGCGTTAGGATGATAAGATTTCGTATTCAAAAACTATTTAGACACACATGCAGCACCGTTTGAGCGTGCGACACAGATGCGATACCACATATTTTTTCTTCGGTAAAGGCGAAAACGCAAGAAAAGTGCCATTCGTATTCAAAAAACTGTTCAGACAGCATTGTGTCATTCAGCTCTGTTTGAGAGTGCGACGCAGATGCGACACCAAAAGAGAAAAACGCCATATTTCACATATTTTTTTTTTTTTTTTCGATAATGGCGAAAACGCAAACCAAGGAGGCCTTCGTATTCAAAAAACTGTTCAGACAGCATTGTGTCATTCAGCACTATTTGAACGTGCGCGCAGATGCGACACCAGCAAAGAGAAAAAATGTCATATTTCGTACATTTTTTCTTCGGTAAAGATGAAAACGAAAGTCAGATGACTGAAATAAAAATGGACTGAATAGCTTCACCTCTTGTTGTGGCAAACGTATAAGTTTAACGATTTAGCAAAAATCAGTAGTCCCTCTATATTTCCCAAACGAAGGACTTCACAAAGTTGCAGCAAAGAAAAAAAAAACGTTATATTTCGTATATTTTTTCTTCGATAAAGATGAAAACGAAAGTCAGGTGACTGAAATAAAAATGGACTGAATAGCTTCACCTCTTGTTGTGGCAAACGTATAAGTTTAACGATTTAGCAAAAATCAGTAGCCCCTCTATATTTCCCAAACGAAGGACTTCACAAAGTTGCAATTTCGCTTCTTTTATGGTGTATTTCTCAGAGGATGTTTGAAGCTATCCATTTACCATTTCCTTTCTGACACCCCTCACATTTTTGCACCATCGTAAATGAACACTGGGTGCTGGTATAATGAAAATCAGGTCACCTGACTGAAATTTCTATACAGGTTTTAGTTTAATTTGTTGCATACTAAATGGTTCAATGAATAAGAGAACTAAAGTATTATTTCCCTTTCTCTGCTGTACATATCACTGTGCATATGCCATATTGCTTTGGTGCCGTCTACCGATAGTCGTATTATCAATATCATATTTCAAGACTGTAATAAAATTGTCATACAAAGAACCTTAAAGAATCGGTTCAAACGCCTGCAAATTTTGGTCAGTCATTCAAATATCATACAAGAACAAAGAACAAAACAAAAAAAAATTATAAAAATGTACGTAAACAATTTCGTTGATTTCCAAAAACAATTCAAGGCACTTAAGGCCCATGCTATCTGTCTGGTTGTGTAGCAAAATTAAAAAGTCGTGGTTGTGACCTAAAAATATAGATGAACAACGAGACAGACCTAAATGCAAGTTCTTATATGTATGTATGTGTACTTGTACGTAACAAATATTTAAAAAATTCTAAAACAGTACATAAAACTAGCCCGAAGTCTTACTGTAAAGCTTTATTTACATTAGCGAAATCAAGAACACCGAATAAAAAAAACATGAATTCGTGTAATTTTAATTGCCGTGTGAGTTTTTTTTTTTTGGTGCATGTAATTAAGGACGTTGCCACATCTAATAAATGTTGGTCTTTGTCACCATCGACGAACCTTAAATACATACAAATGACGTCTTAGTAAATTAATTACGCCACTTTCTTACGTTTATCCTGCTTACATTATATCATATTTTAGTTGCACAATTAAATCCTCCCTCCTCCTGGTTAATATGTACGTACTATATATAGTACAATCTTTCACAAGTTTTCATTCATTTGAAATAAGTTTTACGTCAGACTACAAATTCTGCTAATAAACGATTTACAACCGACTGTCAAACGGAGGTGTCCATAGTCGTCTGGGAGACATTTCTATGGCAATTGAATCAATCGACGTCATTCATTATTTTACTGACTGCAATTTCGCAATGATGTTTATAATTAATGTGGGTTGATTGTGCACTTACGTTGCCTGTAAATGCAAATAAACAAAAATCATATCATATTTATAAAAATAGAAAAATAATCGAAAAGGGCAAGATAATTGCAATACTTTTTCATAATAAAGAAAATACGATAAATATCTGCATATTAGTTAGAGAAAAAGATAGTAAGAATATTTTTTTTTCTAATTTATGCATTTGTGGTTCTGTAAATATACTGCATTATAATTTAAGTATTATATTTTAAAAATTTCGTACGGTTTTTTTTTAAGTTTATAATTTTGCTATTTTACAATTGTAATATATTTTACAATTTCATGAATTTTTAGTTTTATATTTATAATCATAATCCTTTTAATTTTTCTTTTTTGTAATTTCATAGCATTATAATTTCGTGGAAATTTCCAATTTATAGATTTATAAATTTTGAATTCTTCATTTTATCATTTTTTGCATTTCAAAACATTATTTGTTTCTTATTCAATAATTTTATAATTTTGCAACTTTACAACTTCATAGCCTCGATATAAACTTACACATGTGAAATTAACATTCTACTTTGTACTTTGTAACTTTGGTTTTAAAATTGTATTATTTATAATTAATATATTTTTTTTTTTTTAATTTTCCAATTCCGGAAATTTCAAAAAAATGTATTTTTTATTTATAAATATCGTCATTTTGCATTTATATTATTTTAAAATCTTATAAATTTGGAATTTTACAGTATTATAATCAGAAATTTGAGTTTTTTTTATTTTAATAATATTGATCTTTTTATTTTTATAAAATTTTGTAGCTATCTAATTTCAAGACTTCATGATTTCATGATTATTTTGTTACTTTATAATCTTTTTTATTTCATAAATTTATAAATTTGTAATTTCTTATAGCTTAAATATTCATTTTGTTTTTATACAAGGTGGGCCATAAGGGTGTTGGCGGTTTAAATATTCAATTAAAAAAAAAAAACAAAAAAAAAAAAAAAAAATATATATATTTGTATTTTTAAAAAGTAGAAGCATGGGAATTTTTAAGACTTAAAAATAATGTTGTCCAAATGGCTTCCCTCGGCTGCTTGACACTCTTGGAACCGAAGTCGCAAATTTTGGAAAACTCGTTGAAAAGTTGTTCTCGGTATTTTGTTACTTTCCTGAATAATGCTCCTCTTCAACTGCTCTAAATTGGTCGGATTTTTCTCGTAGACTACCGATTTGAGGTAGCCCCATAGAAAATAATCGCATGGAGAGAGATCGGGGCTACGTGGGGGCCATTCAATATCCCCCCTTTTCGAAATGAGTTTTCCAGGAAAAACATTTTTCAGCAGCTCTATGGATACCCTAGCCGTATGACATGTGGCCCCATCCTGTTGAAACCACATCCTCTAGGTATTGCCTTGAAGTTCTTGCAAAGCTGGCACCAAAAAGTCTGCTAGCATGTTGCAATAATTGTTCGCTCTAACCGTCATCGCATGCCCTCTTTCGTCCTCAAAAAAAAAAAAAAAAAAATGGTCCATTAATACCGGTTGACGTTATGCCACCCCACACGACAAGCTTAGGGCTGTGAAGTGGGCGTTCATGCAAGCGTCGGGGATTGGTCTCGGACCAGAACCAACAATTTTGCTTGTTCACATGGCCATTAAGGTGAAAATTGGTATCATCACTAAAAATCACGTTGTTGAAATTGTTGAACCGTTCTAGCATCAAATTGAGAAAGTTAAGTCAGTCATCGGGTTTTGATTCTTGGACTATCTGAATCTTATAAGCCTTCAAATGCAAATCACGTTTCAAAATTCGTCGCAAAGCTGTTTTTTGACATCCAAAGACTGACTTCTCTTACGTGTTGACTGTTGCGGATTTCGCTGAACTGAAACACGAACACGCTCCACAATGTCGGCTGATCTTGCAGAAACTGGGCGACCACGAACCGTAATTGGTACTGTTGAGCCGGTTGTTTCGAACATTCTGATCCATTTTCGTATCACATTGGCGCTTGGAACTTCATTTAAATCGTGTAAACCGTGTTTATGCCGATGCAAACGTCATGCGGTAATCACTGATTTATTGTTTTCGTAATACGCTCGGACACAAAATGCACGCTGCACTCCCGTGTACGGCTCCATGGCGACTAAATTTGCAGGAAGCGGCGCAGCGAACAACATATCCCCCCGGCACCCCGCGCCGCGCGTTACCGAGAAATTGCAGAATTAATTCGCCAACACTCATATGGCCCACCCTATATGATTTTTAAGTGTTTTTAAACATATCTCTCTATAATTTCTTAATCTTAGTTTTATAACTTCATAGCTTTATAGCTGCATAGTTTCACGACTTTGTAGTTGTACGATGTTTACAAATTTAAAAATGCATAATCTTTTAATTCCACAACTTTATAATTTTGTAACTTTTTTAGCTTTATTATGCCAGAATATTATAATTTTGAAATTTTATAGTTTTACAATTTTGCGATTTCACAAATTTTATAAGTTTTTGATTTCTATTATTTTAAAAGTTAACGATTTTATGAATTCTTGGCTTTTTGTAAATTTTGTGAATTTATATGAATTTATAATTTTGATCCCTTTGTTTTATAAAATTTTTTTTTGATTTATAATTTCGTATAATTTACTTATATTTATTAGCAAGTTGATATCTCTATAAAAATCACAATTACCGTTTTTAATCAATTCAAATTTTTAGTAGAGGGTGTCCGTCGGGAAGGTATACTACTTTGTTTATAATTTGTAATTAAATGAAAGAGAGTGGATCTTATATTGGTAAATATTTTATTTAATGTCGGCAATTATGTGTGCTCTCAGAAATGCGAGCCCTTTTGAGCACATTTTTCATTACATTCTCACACATTTCACGCGGTATTTCATTAATTTCTTCACGAATATTTTGTTTGAGTTGCTCAAGCGTTTCCGGTTTCTTTGCATAAACCTTGCTTTTCAGACATCCCCACCAAAAGAAGTCCGGAGCCGTCAAATCAGGCGACCGCTGAGGCCAATCAACATCACCATTTTCTAAAATAACTTGTTTTGGAAAGAGGTCTCGCAGTAATTCCATTGTAATCCTGGCTGTATAGGATGTGGCACTGTCTTGTTGATACCACATGTTAATCAAGCCCAAAGTTTCAAATAAGTAAGCTCCAATGATTCCGCCTGACCAAACTGCACACCAGACTGTCACTTTTAATGGATGCAAACGCGACTGAAGAATAATTTGAGGGTCTTCCATTGCCCAGAACCGACTATTCTGTTTATTCACATATCCATATCGAGCTGTAACATCCTATTGGCATGTGTACGGCGGCGTAAATGGTCTTGTGGAAGAAGCTCTTGTGTCAACTGAATCTTAAATAGAAACAAATGCAAATTCTTGTGCAAAATTGTGGTCAAATTTGTTCTTTGAAGACGAAGCTTCTGAGCACGGCGTCGAATTGAGGTTGATGGATTGTTTTTAACACTTTCTTGAGCAGTAATGTTTTCAGCCGATCTTGCAGTACGTTGTGGTCCATGGTTGGCTCTATCAGCTGCAGACCCTCTTTCTTCGAAATCATTCACTACACGATAAATAATGCGTCTTGTTGGCACGTTGTTTTCCCCAAAAATTTCACGTACCTTGTCATCGTCAGAATAATAGATTATTGATTTTGATAAAATGTTTTAACGATTAAAATACGATAGTTTATTGAATATTTTTCCATAATAAATTTGCCACGTCTCTACTTCACGACTGCCAAATATGAACTGTCAAGACTACTGTTTACCAAAATGACGGCAAAACAAAGTGGAATGCCCTCCCGACGGACACCCTGTATATCCGTTCTTTACATTACCTGATTGGTTTTACGCTATTTGTTTAATAGAAAAATCTCGTAATATCCGTGAAATTTCTTTATGTTTATAAATTATCGGATTGCTTTTCTCAAAAACAGCTTGCACTGCGTGTTTAAGAAAACTCACCTACAGATAATCGCTGTGAGTGACTTCAAGCTTAAATTTATGGCGTGACGTTTTTTATTTTAAGCAAACCAATTTTGTGTACCCAAATGTTAAAAGGAATGTTGTATATTTGTTTTCAATGGAGTTCATGTTTGCTGCAAATTATCATTATTACGGGCAATTTAATGATGTTGAATTTTGATTTGTTACATTTTAGTTGATTTTTCTTGGCGAAGCTATCCTCCATATTCATACCGCGGATCTTTTAGGCAATAAATTGGTAGTTTTAATTTAATTCACGGGATTTCGATTGATTTATCTTGAATTCGTCAAGCTAAGTTTAGACTGATATATTTTGTTTGAAGGCTGATGCTTCACCCCGCAATCTAAAAATTGGATTAATACATTGAATGTAATCAAGCCACAAACTGCTTCTTCAGGTTTCTTTCACGAGGAAAAAATTCCACGAGACATTGTTTGCCCGTTAAAAAGTTTTTCGGCATTTGCTTTTCTGGTATTGATTTCCAGTACTGTAATCGGAGAAGCTGATGTTTTTACTTCATAATATGTTCGATAATATGTTTGTGGACCTGTTAAGCGGAGTCTTTCTTTATTGCTGTGTCATTTTCAAGTTTACAAAGGTATTATCGAACATATTGCGATGTAAAAATGTACATTACTCTGGCGCGCTGCCATTTAAGAAAACGTTCGTTTGGAAAAACCATAGTATTATTTGGTTCCACCACCATTTTTATTTGGACTTTCTGCGAAAAATCGGCATGGTATCAGCTTTAAGGCTGCAAATGTTGCATTGTAGATTTATTTTGCCCGAGTACGTTAAATATACTATTCAAGGAAACTTCAATGACAACAACCTGCCCAATCTTCATTGCAGGCGCAATATCATGGCATAGCAGCCTATCTGTAAAAAGGTATAAGCACAGATTTTTACATAGTCTAAGAATATAATTGAATCAAATTTTGTATTTATTTCGATAACCTAGAGTTAATGAACTAAATTAAATGATGTTTAACATATCTACCATTCTTTTAACATATATTTCGTACGAATTTAATTTAATTAAAACACAAATAACAAGACTTGTCTGATATTCAGAATAATTTTAAAAGCAAATGAGTACTAAAACTCCGTTTATTTTGTTGGCAAAAATTTACAAATACTTGTTTTCCTGTCAAAGTATTGTTAGTTTTTTTATTTTTTGTTGTCTTACCTTCCTACATAAACGTA
>JAHXMU010000236.1:256860-298202 GCA_019455685.1 Philornis downsi
TGCGGGAATAGAACCGTTAACTTTTTTTTCAGAACACATGCACTGATTAGTGAAGAATACTAGTCAGTTTGGTTTCAGTTTGCAATCTATTAACATGGAGTGGGGCGTTAAAGAGAATCGAGTCGGCGTAATAGCGTTGCATAAGTGCGGAAAGAGTGCTGGCCAAATTTTCGAGTTGCTAAAACCACTCGGAATATCAAGAATGTTCGTTTATCGTGCTATTGCTCGCTTCGGCGAATTGTCTGGAGTAGAAGACAGGCCAAAAAGTGGTCGCCCGCGCGTTGTCCATACGAGTGCGGTAGTAAAGGCAGTGCGTGAAAGAATTCGGAGAAATCCCCTTAGAAAGCAGAAAATCATGTCCAAGGAATTGGATATATCAACCAGATCCATGTCTAGGCTGATTCGGGATGATCTGCATATGAAAGCCTATCGTCGGTCCACGGGGCATCTTCTAACTCCTCAGCTAAAAAAAATTAGGCTGGAAAGATGCAAGCGACTTTTGCAGTGGCACGCGGACAATGGCCATGAAAACATTCTGTTTACGGATGAGAAAATTTTTAACGTGGAAGAAGTTTTCAACAAACAAAATGACAAGATTTTTGCCACTTCATCTAAGGAAGCGAAAAAAGTTGTTCCAAGGGTTCAACGTGGGCATCATCCCTCTTCCGTAATGGTTTGGTGGACACCACCATGGTGTCACATCCCTCCATTTCTGTGAAAAGGGCGTAAAAACTGGTGCAAAGGTTTACCAAAAAGATGTGTTAGAGGGTGTTGTGAAGGGTTTGACCAATACCCTTTTCAATGGATGTAGATGGATCTTCCAACAGGACTCTGCTCCTGCGTACAAAGCTAAAACCACGCAGGAGTGGCTCAGAGTCAATATTCCTGGCTTTATAGCAGCAGAAGATTGGCCACCAGGGAGTCCAGATCTCAATCCACTGGATTATGCTTTGTGGTCAGAATTGGAGAATATGGCTTGCAAGACTCCCCACAGAAATTTGGGAAGCCTTAAAACAGCATTAACCAGAGCAGCGTCCTCGATCTCCATGGAAATCGTACGTGCGGCTATAGCCCAATGGCCACACCGTTTGAAAGCTTGTGTTAAAGCAGAAGGCGGCCATTTCGAGTGAATACAATTTTTTTTAATAACCAATATTGTCTTCTAATAAATGAAATAATTTTGAATACAATATGAATATTGGTTTTTTTTTTTATCGCGTTTTATATTTGTAACAGAACATATGGCAGGACTATGTATAAACTATAAAATTATTAAATTAAAACTAGGTATTTGTAAAATTGTACTTTTAAAATTATGAAAAAAAACAAAGTTATAAAATTATAAAGTTATACTCGTATATCCGCATCCGTGTGTTTCTCAAAAGAGTTTATCTATAGCATCTACTACAGAACGATGCAGGCTGGGTTGCATTGGTGCCGTTGGGTTTTCCTTTTAAATTTCTTAAAGATGTTAAACTTATGTATATAATATTATTGCTGTTTGCAGGAATAAAGATTTGAGTATATTCACATTATTAATTGCTGCATATTTAAATGTCGACTATATGTGAAGGAATCATTCAAAATCCATTATAGTGTCTCAAATAGTTTAATAAGTACTTGTTGTATTTGTGGAACTTGTGCATTTTTTTTTTCATTTTTCTTTCACAATATATCACTTTTTATAACTTTTAATCTCTATATTTTCTGTTATTATTATTTCTATAAATTTAGAGACATGAATACACAGTTATTCATATGGGTTTGTCAATAACGTGATTAGCAACAACCAATGGCTTAGCACCAAGTAATTAGGAATAGTAAATTTCAAAATTTTTAAATCAAATAATGCATTTTCTTAACTAGACAACTATGTATGTATTTTTTTGTTGTTGTACTATTGCTAGTATTGTTAGTCATGTGCATGAAGTGGTTACATGCTGGAAATTTCTTTACCCTCAGAAACATTTTCCTTAGCAACGCACACCAGTTAGTTAGTACAGTGAAACGATTTACTGAATCGGCAATAAATGTAAGTAACATTCAACCCTCTTGATCGTAGGAACTTTTTCGTGACACTATTATCAAATAAGCAGTTACACCTGCATTTTTACGGTATCTTTACGTTTGTCATCGCCGCTATAATCAGCGCGCATGTAACCGGCGATGCACAAGAGCGAATTAGTAGCGAATGCGACGTAAACGCTTAACATAGTCTCGTGTGTGACCCACCTCAGTCAAGTTCAAAACCATTTGCTCTGGTGCGCATTTTGGGTGATGGTGTGGGCGGGAGACAGTGAGTGGCAACCACAAACAATACAGCCAGCTCATAACTTTTTTTGTCTATTATTTAACAAAAAAAAGTCAATATCATTAGTAATTTGTCCGGGATCTTGTGTAGAATTTGCAGGTATTTATATCGTTTATATCTAAATCGTGTACTCGCATGAAGTATGTTTAAATTGCGTACAAGTTTGTTTATTCATTTCAAGTATTTTGTTTGTGGAACATTTGTCGAACTACAATATCTATGTGTGACAACATAATCATTAAAATCAGAATCAGATCAGATATTTATTTGTGCTTTGCAGTGGATTTTGATGTTTCTATTTTGTGATTTGAAAAATGGCATTTATTCCTTTGTTGTCGTCGTTTGTTGAATTTTCTTTGCCAATTTTTTTTTTTTTTTGTTTCTCAGACATTCGAACGAACATCACTAACCTTTAGACTTTGGCTGAGTGTTCATAGGATAGAAATTATATTATATCTTGCAATTATGGTCGTATATTCTAGAGAGAAATTTGTCATACTTATTATACAGTCAAATCAAAAATATTTGTGATTGAATAATAGAAAAGAGGAGACAAAAATCACTTTGCAAAGGAAAAGTATCTATATGTAAGTTCATATATTAAATAACTTCCGCATATTTCTTACAAACTTCCAATTTATTTTTAAAAAAATTCTAACTGTAATTAATAAATCACTTATATTTAATAATTTCGAGATTTTAATCATACAAAAACGTTTATTGTAAAATTTCCTCAAGAGATACCATTTTAGAAGCTTTGTAAAAAACAAAGTAGATTTTTTTTTCAAATAACATTAAACATTTCGGAATTATTGGCGATTCCACTTAATTTTTTTGAACAAAACTGCAACATTTTGCTTCGTCGGCTAGTTAATAGGGTAAATCGACACATACACACTTACAAAAATATGTGCAAACACAAATATGTCAACTTTTAGAAAATAATGACCTTTGATTGTAATTTTTATTGTATAATTGTCATTGAATTTATAATATTTTTTGTTGTGATATTCGGTATTACAAATTGGGAGATGCATTTTAGAAATTCCCGGTATTAAGACTGGTACTATGCTGATTTTTTATGACGAAATCCATTCAAAAATTGTAGTCATGGAATTTAAAGCTAAATTTTTCCACCAAACAATACTAAGTTTTTCCACGAAATCGGAATAACGTAAATTTTTAATTTATGTTCGATAATATATTTGTAAACTTGAATATAAAATAGAAATAAAAAAGGCACAACTTAATAATTTTACTATGTATTATTAAACGTGTTATGACGGAAATATGGCACAAAACATTGTTTGCTCGTGAAAAAATTTCGCGACATTGTAAACAACTTTACAAAAGTATTATCAAACAGTTTTTCTCAATTTTAGAGTTGAAAACCACCTAAAATGTTTTCCCCGCGAAAAAACGTAGCTTCAAATTTTACGATCAGCCTACTCCGGTAAATTGAAATATTCTTACCGATCTTTAGAAAAATTTTAAATATTTTAACCGATCTCTAGAAAAAGGAAGAAAGAGTGGAAAATTACGTTCTTTATTTTAGATAGCCAAGATGACATTTACTTACACACAAATATTATTTTATTAATTAACCACCACCACCTCAAAAATATTAACAAAATGTCTCGAAATACAAAATTCAAAGTCTAAATAGGGTCATTGGTTTAAAATTTTGTTTACTTCAGGAAGAGTCTTACAGAACAAATCAAGATATTCTATCCCTGCGACCATCCACCGTCGATTAAAGTACGTTCTTCACATATTTAAAGGCGTTAAATCGCAAGATCTTGGGGCCAACTCACAGGGCCAAATTGAGAGATAAGCTGCTCACCAATTTCATCCCTCAACACATCTATTGTTTCACGAACAGTGTGGCATGTTGCACCGTCCTGATGAAACCGCATGTCAACCAAGTTCAACTCAGCTAATTGGGGCAAAAAAAAAATCGCGTATCGTGGCTCGCTATCGTCGTTCGCCGTTGACGTTAACGTTTCTTCCACGGTCGTCTTTGAAGAAAAATGGACCGATGATGCCACCAGCCCATAAACTTCACCAGACTGTCGTTTTTTCGGGCTGCATCAGTAATTCATGTATGGCATGTGGCTGTTCATCACTGAACAGCCTCATCGCTGAACACAATATTTCGATAAAACAGCTGATTTTCATTGTGGTTTTGTAAGGCCTATTCACCAAAAATTAGACGTTGTGGTAGGTCATTCGTCATTCCATGATGAAATGGCAGAGTACCCTGTACACTTTTCACTTTTACACCCTGGTTGGTAATGGCGTCCAAACATCCTCTGTAAAAGTGAAAAGTGTACAGTGTACTCTGCCATTTCATCATGGAATGACGAATGACCTACCACGTCTAATTTTTGGTGATAACGGATAAAGGATTTGGCGGTCGAAGTGTTACCAACTAAGTATTAACTTGTAATTTTGGGAATTGTAATTTTTTTTTTGTTTAAAAACTTCAGTATATACTAGTATATATTTCGCCTGCTGGACGAAAATCTCCTAATGGTATTTTGAAGTGTCCACAGGTTTCTAATGAATTGCATACATGCCCAAGGTAATAAAGCATCACTTAACATTTTTTTCACGGAAGATTTGTTGATTCATCTTTGCATTCTGTCTAATGAAAATGAGTGGTGAGCACCCTGTGGCAGTCACCGTAGCCCAAACAATCACTGTTATAAGTGCTTGCTTTCACAGAGCTGTTCGCTGGTCTAAATTGTCTTTAGATTCACTCTAGCCATACACGATGGTTTGGTTTTTCATATATTGGTTGACCCTAAAAATGTTTTCACCAAACAAAACAACGAATTTTGAAGCTTGCCACCAATGTGCACCTATTCGCTAGACGAACCTTTTGTGAAATATATTAAACTTTGCAGTTTCTGTAATTAGTGGGGCTTCAGTAGTAGTCGATAATATTAATACACCTAATGCTACGAGCAGACACATTAAAATTGTGCGTCAATAGAACTGCAGTTTGTCGTGGATTATCTTAAGTTCTGGCCTTCACTTTACGAAACATAGTTTTTGGATGTCCACCTCCATGGTGTGGGGCTTCAATCGTATTATCGCCAATTCTGGTCCTCACTGTTTTTTATGCTACCATTTTTTGTGCTACCAGTATCATTGTAACATGTAATGATCCGTTATGCAAACATTTTGGTCGCACTTAAATGTCGTAGCGGATTAACTATAATTAGCGGCGATTTTCCACCCAAATACAGAGCAATAGCACTGTTGGGTCTGAATTCCATTTCGATAGCTTTTTTAACTGTGACGCGAAACCATGTGCTTGCTGTCATCAGCCGTTTTGTTTCTACAGAAGAATTTTTTCATCTCTTATTTTTACTCTGTTATGGTTCGAACCCAGTACGTCAAACATGCAACCATTATGCCATGAGGGGGAGGTATTGTCATACATATATATATAATTCTGTCCCATTACAAAATCCGTATTGTACTTTTTTGCCACCTTGTCTTGGACTGTGAAAGAAAATGAAAATTTCAGAAAGCAAAAGTTTTCTTTCTATATGTATTTTACAAAAATGGCAAAATATATACAATTTTCCAAACTGTTGCCAAGAAAATCATTTCATAAACAATTAGAAACGGGGTTTGACGATGACAAATCAGCGGCATACGGGAAAATTAATGAATGACTCATTACCTCAGACCTTAGACTATATAGTATAGATTATCGTATATTCTGTTCAGAGATAGCAGAAATAACGAAATTTTTATCGGCAGTGTGTATGTGTACATGTACGTATAGCATGTACTTTATTACAAAAGTATTTATGTTTTTTTTTTCTTTTCTATTTTACAGATAAGGATAATCATTTACCACTATATTCGTTGCTCTATTGAGAGTGTCATTATCCAAGAAAACGGCCCTCACTGGAAAACCCGATCAACTCTACGCCTAAGAAATATCAACAGAAACAAAGCGCGTGCAATCGCAAATCTATAAAATGGCCAAGAAATAAACTTCATTTATCGCAACGGAAAGAAAATAGCCATCATTTAATCTATAAACTGCTTCTCTTCTAAGTGCAGCCTATCGCAAAAAAGCTGGACGATAATAAAATTGGAAAATACTAGAGAGGATTTCACAGAAGAGAATACGTTTCAAAATCGACCAGTCATTAACGCAATCAGACGCAAACTTTTTTGCGATAAACTTTATTGTGTTGGATTTTCTGTCTACACCTCAATTCATTGGGTCTTTGTTTAAGCAAAAGTCAGCCTGTGGACTGGTGTTAATAGCCCTGTATCGGAATCGGAAATACAAATTAACTGATTTTAACTTGATTTGTGGTGCAAAGCGATTTTTGGTTAACAGCAAGCAAAGAAGCAAACTGCAACAGTCAACAAAATGAATAGTTTAGTTAAAGTTTTTAGTAATTTCAAAGAATTCTATAGTGAAATCAATGGCGCCACACTCACGGGAGCCATCGATGTGATTGTGGTCGAACAGCCGGATGGTGAATTCCAATGTTCACCATTTCATGTTCGCTTCGGCAAATTGGGTGTCCTAAGGAGTCGTGAGAAAGTTGTAAGTATCACTGAATTGAACAAAATGTTAAAAAATCAATGTTAATTCAAGATCTTCAGTATAATGCTACGTTTTTAGTATAAACTTAAATATATATATATTTGTGTATGTACAAATATATATATATTTGTTTATGATTATATCCATTCGCTAATAGAAATGTAAAATTATCGGGGAAATTATTGAGCATCAATTAAAGGAAATGATAAGGCATACTCGTATTATAGACAAGTCTCGTAAAAGTTTCTCGGACTGACATTCGAAATTGTCATTAAAAATTAGGCCCCGTATAGATTAAAATCAGAAATGTTTGTAAGCTCGGTAAATGTGTGAATTCTGACTATTCAAGGGAATTTGTAATTCTAAAAATATTAAAAAAATATTTAAATATTTAAAAAATCAATATTACCTCAAGATCTTTATGATGACGCTACATTTTTTAGTTCAAAATTCAATACATATGTATGCCTTTGTTTTTTTTTATAATCATAAAATCTTTTACGATTCCATTCATTCACATTGAAAACCGAAAATTATCAAAGGAATTTTTGTATATGGGTGACTGATGATAATGACGTGTTTTGTCGTTGTTGCCGCATTTGATTAGGTTATTTTTGCATATCTTTTCCGTCAGTAATGATAGTATTTAACCAACAATTTTATAATTTTCCCCTATCGGCTTGCACCGATGGCGATAAATTAACTGCGTACTTTAATATGACATGTCCCGCCAAGGCTGACATAACATGAAAACTGCGATTAATTTATGACCAAATAAATAAGAAGTTGAACGCAAATACAAATACAGGGTGGGCCATAAGGGTGTTGGCGGTTTAAATATTCAATTAAAAAAAAACTACGAAACATAAAAAAAATATATTTGTATTTTTAAAAAGTAGAAGCATGGGAATTTTTAAGACTTAAAAATAATGTTGTCCAAATGGCTTCTCTCGGCTGCTTGACACTCTTGGAACCGAAGTCGCAAATTTTGGAAAACTCGTTGAAAAGTTGTTCTCGGTATTTTGTTACTTTCCTGAATAATGTTCCTCTTCAACTGCTCTAAATTGGTCTTATTATTCTCGTAGACTACCGATTTGAGGTAGCCCCATAGAAAATAATCGCATGGAGAGATATCGGGGCTACGTGGGGGCCATTCAATATCCGCCCTTTTCGAAATGAGTTTTCCAGGAAAAACATTTTTCAGCAGCTCTATGGATACCCTAGCCGTATGACATGTGGCCCCATCCTGTTGAAACCACATCCTCGAGGTATTGCCTTGAAGTTCTTGCAAAGCTGACACCAAAAAGTCTGCTAGCATGTTGCAATAATTGTTCGCTCTAACCATCAACGCATGCCCTCTTTCGTCCTCAAAAAAGTATGGTCCAAATATACCGGTTGACATTATCCCAGCCCACACGACAAGCTGTGAAGTGGACGTTCATGCAAGCGTCGGGGATTAGTCTCGGACCAGAACCGACTATTTTGCTTGTTCACATGGCCATTAAGGTGAAAATTTCAACGAGTTTTCCAAAATTTGCGACTTCGGTTCCAAAAGTGTCAAGCAGCCGAGAGAAGCCATTTGGACAACATTATTTTTAAGTCTTAAAAATTCCCATGCTTCTACTTTTTAAAAATACAAATATATTTTTTTATTTCGTAGTTTTTTTTTAATTGAATATTTAAACCGCCAACACCCTTGTGGCCCACCCTGTATTTTGGAAGAGTACCTTAAATACTACACTTTATTATGGATTTTCAAATACTTTTTATTATGAAAAGCGTCTTCCCCTGTCATTTGACTATATTACCGGTTGACGTTATCCCAGCCCACACGACAAGCTTAGGGCTGTGAAGTAGACGTTCATGCAAGCGTCGGGGATTAGTTTCGGACCAGAACCGACAATTTTGCTTGTTCACATGGCCATTAAGGTGAAAATTTCAACGAGTTTTCCAAAATTATTATTAAATGAGTTTTCTATTCGGGAAATTTTTTCTTTTTGTAAAAATTCTTTAGAAAAACTTTATAGAAAATTTTCATAGATATTTTTTTATATGTAAAAGCCTGTCCAGACGTTTTTTGTATAGTTTCTTTGCAGACAAAATGTGCTTGAAAAGGTTCTTTTTAGAAGTTGGTGTGCACGACAAATTCGTTTGACTGTAGGAAAAAGAGTCATTGCAGACAATTTGCTATGCGAAGACGCAGTTTGCGCAAGCATTTTTTGTGTAAAAATTTTCTGTATAAAAAGTTGCTTTTCACAGTTTTCTCATAAACATCTTAAGCACGATTCTTAGGTATACAAGCATCGTGTGATGGCAGCATCTACATGAAATTAATTTTCTCACGTAGTTTTCGTACTTAAAATGGTTCTCCGGGCTCTTTTTTACATTTGTGGTATTTTCTTCTAATGTATTCGTAGATATTTTTCTATAAAAAAATACCTTTTCCTATATTTAAAACATTTTCACAGGCATACGAAAAGAGACATGACAGATACATTTTTGTTTGCAGAATTATCTCAGAGTTTTTGTATGGAAAAGTGTCTTCCTTGATTATATTCTATATGGAAACTGTCTTTCAATGCAAGAGGTGTTTTCTCGGACTCTGTTCTGTATGAAAAGAGTTTTCCGAACATAATGAGAAATTTCCCCAAACACGTCTATATAACAAAGGCGTCTTCCAGACACCGTTTTATATTACAAGTATTTTGCCGAAAAATTTTTGTATGTAAGTTTTCTTCCCAGAAATTTTGCTGTATGAACATTGTCTACCCAATACCATTATTACATGAAAAATGTCTTTCCAGCCTCATTTTTAAATAAAAATTGCTTTCCCAGCCTTTTTTTTATAGATAAAGCAAGATATCTACCCAGCCGCTATTGCATGTGAAAATTGTCATCGTTGCAATTTTTCTACTTCAAAATGTCTTTCCAAATATTTCTATAAGTAAGGCTTCTTTAAAAACACATTTTATATGAAAATTCCAAACATTTTTCTAATATCAACTGCCTCTTTCCCTTAAACTTTTCTACTTGTAGTTTATTCTCAGGCATTTTCGCATATTATAAAAGTTTTCGCACTACTGTTTTATATAAAAATTACATTATACTTTTTTATGGAAATGTGTTTACAGTTTTCTTAAAATACAAAAGTTTCCTAAACAAGTTTCTTTATCAAAAAGTGTTTTTCAAGAGAGAAATGTCTTCCTGGATACTTCAATTTATTAAGTTATATTCTAGACATTTCTCTTTATGAAAAGCGTTTTCCAAGACCCCTTTCTGCATTAAATATTTCTTTGGAAAAACTTGTCTATGCGTAATGCACCTTTTTACTCTCTGTATGAAAAGGGTCATGCAAATGTCTGCCAAAATTTCCAGAAAATATTCTTAAGTATTAAATTCTATGACGTGATGTTTGGTAGTAAGTTTAGCTTGGTGAATCCTTGTTTCAAATTGATATTGTGCCGATAAGCCAACCCAGTGGGAAACAGCGAAATAAGAACTAGCTTCGGAACTATTGATTTTTGAGGTATTAATAATGCAACTTGCCCTATCCGTTTGAGAAGTATTTACTAGGGATTTAAACTGGCATTGAATATATCGAGCATTAATGATTTTGTCCGCCTCTGTGTTTCCTAACTTTAACTTTGTAATAAAATTATGCTTTTTCTCATTTTTCTAATAGGTGGATATTGAAATAAACGGTGAACCTGTTGATATTCACATGAAACTTGGTGAATCTGGTGAGGCGTTTTTTGTAGAAGAATGCCCCGAAGAAGATGTCGAAGAATTGCCCGATAATTTGGCAACATCGCCAATACCCTCCAACCATTTCCCCGAAAAATATTTAAATAACAATGCGTTGGAGCATGAAACCGAAGCTGAAGAAAAGTACGTAATAAAATGGTCACAACTTAAATTGAAGTAGCTACATAATACTTTAAAATTTTGTAAAGATATAAACGTCAATTATCTAAAATTCTAAAAGTATTTAACGTCAATTTTGTTTGCGAAACGCGTCACGAATGAGACACAAATTATAAAATCTATATGGTAGTGACTTTCGAACTCATTTCAATCATTCATAGGCGTTTTTTGTTCTTGCCTTTTTGAATCTTCATATAATTTTTTTGGCATTTGCTCAAGTGTAGTTTAATTTATAGTTTTACGATCGATATTTTCTTTTCCTTATATTTTTACGTTTTTCTTTTTTTTATCTTTTCATCATTTTTGGTCAACTTGGTTTTTCCTTTTTGATTTACATTCATCGTGATATCAACAACCACAATGCGCTGCGACGAAATCATTATAGAAATGCTAGTAACGAACTGCAATTGCCATTACCTTTGCCCAGACGTAACTCCATAGATTTCTCTAAAGAGTGCGCTAAGGAATCGGATGAAACAGTGACTAAATACGAGAATCAATTTTCAGATTTTAGTCATAGAAGGTAGTATGATGATAAAATAATATACCTATGCATACTGCACATGCATTGAATTCAATTGATTGTATTTTTGTTATTTTCAATTGTGCATGTGTTTTGTATTTGTTGTATAGCTTGTAAAATCTTAAAATGTTAATTGATTTAATTGTAACGCGTGTACAATCTCAATTTCCAGACACACTGATAATACGTTGGAAAGACGTAATCTTAGCGAGAAGCTTAAGGAATACACCACCCAGAAATTACGCAAAGAATGGGCTGAACATGAAGAAATATTCCAGTTCGATGCAATTGATAAAGATAAGGTAAAATATAAGTTAATTGTTTATGAACTTTTTTCATTTGGTAAAATAATAAAAAATAGTTGATCAAAATAACAATCCTTTAGGAATGAGGTATATCACAAGGTGTAATAGGTTTCCTATATAATATAATTGCATTTAATCAATTGAATAATCATTAATATGGCTATGTAATATCCAGTCAAAATTAAATTCGTTCATTAGCAGCTTCTTGTAGACATCATCTACAACATGCACGTTCTATTTGTTGGCTCCTAAAATTACTAAATTAATGTCACGTTGTAAGTGTCTTCGAATTATTTGAGATCGAACTTAGCTTAACCGTTAGAACACGCCGATATCGTTCTTATGAACCGGGATGCAAGCTCCGATACAGCCACCCATCTTTCCTTGAGCAGCGCCCATATCGAGTAATCCATAAATCTAGTAAAGGTCCCTTTCAGTGAATCTAAATGTAGAACATATTTAAACCCACTGAATATGAGAAGTTCTTCCATCCATATTCCATTCATGGGATGCAGGGAAATTTGTTAATTTTTTTTTTTTTAATTTTTTATACGAAAACGTCTTTATAATCAAATTTCTCCATGAAAAAGCTTTCTCCGCAATTTTTCACATGAAAAATATCTTTCAAACAATTTCTCTATATCGAATAGTTTTCTCGTCTATTCCGTGCTTACAAGGAAAAGCGACTGAATTACCGTTTTGTTGTTTTAAGATTTTGAGTGTTTTACAAAAATCGCTATTATGAAAATTTGTTATAACACTTCAAATATAGAGAATTTTAAAACCACGCTCAGACTACAACATGCGCCTTAAGAACGCAAATAATATCAAAAAAAAAAAAAAAAAAAAAAAAAAAATGTATATTCTTGCTTACATCAATTTTTAGCGATATTACCTAATTTTGCAAAAATCGCTTTTTTGAAAAATGGATACAACTTGTGAATTATACCGAATTTTGGATTAGGGATTAGATAGATGTGAATACTTAAGTCGTGTTTTCTTGTAAACACTGATTTAATGTTAAATGTGTTTTCCAGCCAATATTCTGTATACAAAATGCTTTATCAATTGCTATTCTGTATGAAAAGCGCGATACTCATATGATGTGTGTTTCCCAGTCACCTCTCCGTATGAAAAGTGTATTCTCAGACACATTTTAATATAAAAATATTTTCCCAGTCACTTTCCTTCATGCCTTGGTGTGATTGTTATCCCAGCTACTTTTTTATACACAGTTTGCATTCCCAACATACTCCCTACGGGAAAACTGTATTAGCGTCAATTTTGTTGTCCTTCCGTCTCAGCTAACTTGCGAAACTTTGGCTTTTCGGAAACTTTCTTCCCAA
The DNA here is from genome assembly GCA_019455685.1 of Philornis downsi. Lineage (NCBI taxonomy): Eukaryota > Metazoa > Arthropoda > Insecta > Diptera > Muscidae > Philornis > Philornis downsi. The sequence goes on from JAHXMU010000236.1 coordinate 269,855, forward strand.
ACTCTTCTCCTCCCAACCACTTTTTAATTAACAGTATCCTGAGCCATATTCCTATATGAAAAACGTCTTCTCTACAGAGTTCCACTTTTAAGTTTATGGATCACAATAAATACGACTTAAAAAATGTACACTGCATAATTTTACAATTTGGTATCATTCCTTCAAAATGTTTGAGAAAACACGAGGCTCTTTATTTATCTTTAGTAATTAGAGCACAACTTTGTAAAGAGAATTGGTCCTGTACTGTTTTTATTGATTGTAGATAGGAAATAATTTCATGGGATCAATTCAATAGCAGTTAAGGAACACTAATATTACACATTTGCCAAATTCCCTAATGTGGAACTAGTACCAAATTAATGTTTTAAATTCGTATAAAGTCCTTTTAAACTGTATTATTTTGAAGTGGTCTATAACAGGTCCAAAGTAGCAATCCCCCAGGCCCCGCAATATTAAATGCTGCAATGAAAAAAGGAAGTGGAACTAGTTTTATAGTAAGAAAACAAATCGTACGCTTGTTCTGAAATGGGGGTTTCAAATGGTCAAGGAGTGTTGTATAGAATAAGCTGTATAAAATTTGCAAGATTTTTAACTATAAAATTATAGTAATAATACAGAATAATCGATAAATTCGAAATCTTATAACTTAAAATTTGAAATAATTTGAAATAATTTTCCGCAGGATTGGAATAATATTACTCAGGCTGATGACAAAATCCATGACATTGAAACCAAAGAAAATGACACCCCTCAACCCGTGGACATTACATTAAATTCACAGAATGTTGAAGAACCCAAAGTTGCTCCCTCAATCGTCACTACAAACATCCAGCAGCAGCAACAGGATCAACAATCCTCCAACACCAACAGCATCAAGGAGGAGTCTAAAAGCAAAAAGAAACGTCGCAAGAAGTCTCAAATGAAAAAGAAGAATGCTCAACGTAAATCATCTTCCAGCAGTTCGGCGGGTAGCAATACACCACTCGATGGTGCTGGCGGAACCACAAATGATGATAGCAAAAATGCAGAGGATGTTGACACCAGCTCTCTATCGATCTCAAATAATACAAACAATTCATCAAACGATGAGGGTTCACCCAAATCGGGTGAACAAATATCGGCAGCCTTGGTGACTGCCAGGGGTGGCGATGACAGTCCAGTATCGGAGCATTGCAAAACTTCACCGGTTACACCAACCACTGCTCGCATACCCGATTTAGATATACATTTCTTTTCCGATACCGAAGTTACTTCATCGGGTGGCAATGGACCATGTGGCGTCGGTAGGGGTGCCGGACGTCCCTCCACACCGATACAAAGCGACAGTGAGCTGGAAATTTCGTTGCGGGGCAAAGAAACTGACAGTGATTTGATGACTTCTTCTGCCTCCTGGAAATGGGGTGAATTGCCAACACCAGAACCAAAGGGAGACCCCATGGGCGATAATCAAGCCGCTCAGGCACAGGCCCAACGTAATTCCATGCTAAGCAACATGTTCAATTTCATGAAGAAAAACAATAAAATGCGCAAGCAGGCTAATGACGGTGGCATCTACTTACAAGATCTCGATACGGAAACTATGGACCCGGAAATGATGGCCATGTATTTCCCGTCAGTCTCAGCCTCAATATCCAAAGAGAATTCACCAGCAGTTGGTGCTGGCCATAGCAACGACGATGATCGCGAAAGTGGCAATGGCACTTCATTGCCACATTCACCAAGTTCATTGGAAGGACAAAAAAGTTTAGATTCTGATTATGAAGATGGCAAAATGCAAGATGGAAAGTAAGTTGAAATTCAAATTAATAGAAAGCTATATTGCTTCTAAATTATTAAATTGAAATTTTCGAGTTTATAAATATTTATAAAATTAAACGGTGATTGCAGTTTTTTGCCTAACTCTTTCGGTATATAAAATAAATATTAAATTAAGAAACTTTATATTACTTTGTTAAAGTAATGCCATCATTAAAAATTATTGAAATTGAATTAATTTTTATGACAACTTGCGGTCTTAAGGGATTCCGAATTGAAAAATATATAAATAAGGTACATTCTTCCCGCTTACGAATTTATTGTCAAAGGACAGATTGTAGCCATTGGAATAGTTGAAAAGATGAAATGTTAATTAAAATCCCATCTAAATATTTGTAGGACTATTGTAATCTGAGTCGAATGCCGAATTCAAAGTACAGTACGAACCGATACATACAATTCCAAATATATTAAATCCAACATATTTTTACCGATCACTAGCAATGAAGAGATTACAGCTGCTGAAAATGATATAATAATCGGGAAAATATTTACTAAAATGCGGTCAATCAATCAATTGCGGTTATTTACATAAGTCTCGCCATAAGGCCTTACTCATGGTGTGTCATCACGCATGGGACTGTTTTCTCTTTTTTCTTTTCCTTTGTATTTAAAGTACCTTTGAAGTCATTGGTATGAAGTAAGTTTCATCACGGTTAGGAGTGAGGCCTATCTAAACACCTCAGATAGACGAAGAACAGTGTTTTCCAAGTTCCCGCATTACCATCAGTAGACCCTGAAGAAACGCAAAATCACTGAAAACACATGTTCGGGCAACAACAGCCAGCACGATACTCCCACAAGGGGTCCAACACCACGACCAGGCAAGAACAAAAAGAGAAGAACCCTCTGGTCAGGGTTTCGCAGACAAAGGCTGCTCCAGTTTTGCCATATCATACCTCGCATGGTCGTCCATCGTATACGCCATAAATTTTCAATGTCCGAGGAGAACTATCGACACAACAATAAATGTCATGCTTTTCTAATCTATTTACCATATCTCTCTTCAAAAGACCTCCATGGTAGTACGACTATACAACAGAAAAGAAAAATCTTCCGATATCTCTCAACGGCTTCTTTATGGTTGTTCCTGTTGCCAGGGGAGTAAAATGCGGTTAGTAGGGACTGGGATATGAATTTCGAAATATGTTCTAAAATAGTACATGGTTTCTACTCCTCCTAAAACCTAAACACTGCGCTTTAGCTGTTTGTAGTATTGCGATACCGAATTTGAAATACAATAAATATTGATATACTTCCAGTAAAACCCGAACAGAGCTTTATATAATTTTGTAGTCAAAGGAGCGCCGGTAGCATCTAAAATCTTTTAACGACCAAAATTTGATAGTTGCAGCAATATTGTGATTTAAATTGGTTACCGAATTCGAAATATATGAAAAGTTTAAGCCTGCTCTACACTATACCTGGAACACAAGCAAATCGTACAACGGATCTAAAATGGGAAAAAAATTGATTCACTAAATTCGGATATGGATTTAGAAGTATGGCAAAAAATATATACACGTCATAGGAGTTGGTTATTCTCTAGGTATATTCTTTGCATAACAATTGCCTTGTTATGACATTCAAAATGACCGTAATCTTGTCGTACTTACAATTCTATTTGTTTTGTAGAGCTTCAGATATAGGCCACTCGAATTGGATCGCCATTTACAAAGCCTAAAACTATTTTTTTTTAAAACAAAAACAAAAAAGAAAAACATCTAATGGTAGACGATTTCAATGATTCGTATTTGTTAATATTTTCAGGTATTTGGACTTTGTAGCCATGTCATTGTGTGGCCTTCAAGAGAAGGGAGACCCCTCGGATGAGGAATTTGAACGTCATTCTATTAAATATAAAGACGTAAGTTTTTCATCAACAATTGTAAACACCACTTTCAAAGGTTTTTTTTTATTTCGTTTTGTTTTGTGTTGTTGACGGCATGTTTTTATTTATTATATTAATTTGCACTTTGCCGCTGTGATCACTTGTTTAAACATAACATTATAATGCATAATGCACTTTTGTTCCCGACTTTTCTTAATTTCAATCAAAAAAAAAAAGTTACACGCTTAATTAAAATGTTGAATTTATTAAGGATTTAGGGGGAAGTAAAGATTACACAATTTAAATTGCCTAATTACGTACCAATCAGTAGACAATTTCCCGTATTCAAAGCCTTTTGTTACGTGAGACAGAATGGTTAGCCTTATGTAACAATATATTGTGACAAAGGAAAGTGCAGTAAAGCACTGAGTCTCGTGTTTTCAGATTTTAATCTACAGGTCGTTTGGTTTTTGTAGGAAAAGTAGTTGACGAGGCAAATCATGAAATCACCAGTAGAAAATTTAAATGCATTAAAATATTATCAGATCACACTTACCAATTATATTCGAGTAAAAATGTAGATGAAATGGTAACTGAAAACATGTTTATTCAGATCCGAAAACGATTATATCTAAGTAGTTCACATGTTAGTGTTTAGTTCGGTCTGTGTATCAGAACTTTTCCTTATATGTTTATTCAAGCTTTAGACCATTTAAACATTACAAACTTTTACCTATAAATTACATTCGCAAATCTCTTTTTCTTTATTCGTGTTAAAAAAAGACTATTCAAACAGCACTATTTTGCTGTTGGTTTCTAAGTTGTTATATCAGATTAGCTCAGAACCGATCTAGTAATATGGAATTATAATTGATTGGACCGATATTTATTCCGAATGTAATGTGATCTAGTAAATTGTGAAAACATAAATTAAGCTCAAATTATATAAAGGGTGTCCCAACAAGAACGCAAGATTTAAATTTGGTGCCATTCGAAGTGTCATTGTTTGACATTTGAACAATTGTTATTGTTTGCTAGTAGGAGGTACGAGGTTAGTAAAAATGGAGCGCTACACGAACGAACAACACATTCTCATTGTGAAATTGTTTTACCAAAATGGTGAAAGTTTTGCAGCTATAGTTCGCAAATTGCGATCAATTTGGGGCCACAATAATGCTCCAAAAGAGTCAACTGTAAATAGATTAATGGATAAATTTGAACAAAACTGGGTCTGTTAGTGATGTAAAGACAACAACGCACCTTCGACCAGGTCGATCGACCGAAAATGTCGCAGCTGTACGTGATGATGTCGCTCAAACTCCATCCACCTCAATTCGACACTATGACACGAATTTTGACGAAAGATTTGCATCTTCATGCATACAAAGTTCAATTGACTCAGGAACTGAAGCCAGCTGACCATGGACAGCGACAGGAGTTCGTTAATTGGGTATTGGAGAGACAACATGAAAATGTTGATTTTGCCGATAAAATCATCTTCAGTGACGAGGCCCATTTCCATCTTGATGGCTTTTTCACTGGGCAGAATTGTCGCATTTGGGGTGAGGAAAATCCTCGAGTGATTCACGAGAAGCAAATGCATCCTCAACGTGTCACTGTGTGGTGTGGATTTTGCGCTGGAGGAATCATTGGACCTTTTTTTATGGAAATGAGACATGTGAAATGATAACCAGTTTTTTCGTGCCTAGAATTGAAGAAATGAATGTGGAGGGCATGTGGTTTCAACAAGACGGCACCGCATGTCATACAGCCAGAGAAACAATTCAATTGCTGCATCAGTCATTTAAACCTTGCGTTCTTGTTGGGACACCCTTTATTATATAATTGGACAATACATCCAATTAAGAATATATCTTTGTAACGTATGATGGACTCAGAGTGGCTCAGTTTCAAATTAAAATTGTATTTAAATTGATTTGCCATAAAAGCAAGAAGTTATATATAAAAGCATAATTTTTATCTGGAAATGAATTTTAATTTGGTATTTTGAGTGAATTAAGAAGGTATATTCAATATATTTTTATGTTTTCGTGCAAATTCCAAATTTTTAATTCATTTTATTGTATATTGCAACAATATTATGATTTCTGTAAAAAATGGTGGTTTTTTCCAACCTGATTTAATATATCTCATTGGATCCAATTTCAACTTACTATAATTGCGTCTAACGTGATAATTAAAAGCAAGTGCAGTTAAATATAGATTGGGGGAAAAATAATTCCTTTCAATTCCTCCCACATTTAATGAACTTACACGTTTTATTTGTGTCACTCAAAGGTACGGCGATATAACGACCATCCCGAACGTCAGTTTGAGAAGTGTTCTTTAAATACATCGCGCCATGACTTGTCGTCGTTGGCTAGATGTAGTGACATATATGTTATATAATGACATAATACTATCTATCTAGGTCTAATTAGCTCCAATGGAAACTAGATCTTTTTGCACGAGATGAATGTAAATGTCCCACATCCAACATATGTAGCGTGTAGTATTGAATACAACTGTATGCCATGAAACGGGATGCCATATATCGAGTCGAATTAGTTCAAATCAGATGTCGGTAATCCAGAATTTGTCCGTTTGTTTGCAAAGTGAACAAAAGCATTAATGTAAGAAAAGATACTTTGAACTGCTTTTAAACATGGTTTTACTAGTCCATTAATAGTTACTTGAAGAATAGAAGAAGTTGAGACAATGATTGTTTGTTACAACATATATTTGGGAATTCCTTCTTATATACAAACCGATTATAATGCAAATATTCTTGGCTTAATTTTGTTGTTTATTTTTTTAAATATCCAAATAATTCCTTACGCCAATTTATCCAAATGTAGACCGGATTTAATCCAGCTTAGGGGGTAACCTTTATACCGTACATAAATCATGCTGGTCCTAGCATGTAATTACTTCCATATTAGAATTGTTCCCTAAAGGACAGCTTAAGATATATCGAAGATTCTTACTTTGATCGGACATAATTTATTAATGGGTCAACAACTGTAGTTAAATGAATTGTTTTTAACGATATTCAATTGTGATTAGAATTGTGAAATTGTGGCCCATATTATTTCGTTGTTGCCCAATTCTTACATCAGCCAAACTCATAAGTATTTCTAAAAAATACATTAAAGTCATAAACAGAATTTTTTTAAGCGTTAACATTGAGGTTTCACTACAGGTATTGTCCCCAACCACATACTTCCTATGCGACAATCTTAACTGAATTCTATTGAGAACCAATTAGCTCATTTTTAAACCTCATTAAGCGAAACTTAAATATAAAATAAATAAATAAAATATAAAAACCCATTTAGGTATTGTTCGTGCTCACCGACAAATGAATGTTACTAAGCCTTATACTTAGAGCTTCCTTTTAGAAGTATAAAATTCATAAAGAAGAGAATTATTTTGCCAGGTTTTCTAAAATATTCGCAATTTCCATTATTTAACCGCATTTAACCACATTTAGAAAATTTTTATGACTTTCTATAGACAAGCCTCAAATAGCAAACAAAATCACAAAGCTTTCCAGACGAATTCGCGTGATCATCAAGCAAAAGTATACAATATTTAATGAGTGTCCGTTCGTCATGTTAGCGAATATTTTTCATTCGTGTGCCTTTTCATTCCAAAAGAGTTGGAAAATGTGGAAATGAGCGCTTTCAAACGCTATTTTTACAGCTATTCTATACCTCTAAAGAAAGTTGATCCGTCCTCCTCTTTATATCATCTCTGAGTAAAGAGATGGAAAATTGTTCTGACTAAATTTAAATGCTTTGGACCGTAACCATTTTTTGAGACATTTGAGCTTTTCAGACCAGTTTTGACACCTTGTTTGGCAAAGATCTGGAGATAAAATAACATTTAAATCAAAAGAAAAATGTGTTGGACACATCGTATTTCAAGATGTCCAAATTCGTTGCCTTTTCAAATTTTGCCAAACTTTAATCTCTGTGTTTTTGACTTTGGTGTATCTGTGTGCTTTTTTTAAGATTAAGATATATTTGGGCTAGCCTTAAACGTTTTGATTGATAGAAAAGCGTTTGTTTCGATTTTTATATGATTTAATAGGTAAACCTTTTGGACCCACGCAATAAAATCAAATTTAAAAATAATTATCTCATCAAAACAGGCCTTAATTAAATCTAGATCGCTGTTCAATAATGGTGTTTATATCGAAAAAAAAATGTCCTTTGTCCCAATCGCACAACTTGTATAATATTTTCATACTGGATGCATTTGTTTACAATACTAAACTTTAGTAAATGGCGTTACAATTAACTATATTATCAAAGCATTCAGTTAAACATTTCTTAAACTGAAGTTTTTTTCTTCAATAACTCGAATCTCCTTAATGAAATTGTTGTTATTAAGTGATAGACTTAACATAATAAGAAAATAGATAACAATTTATCATTTAATGCCGTTTCCAATTTGTAGATTTTTTACAATTTCGTCTCCTTTTTGGTATTTGTAAAATTTCGAAAAATTCTCAAAAACTTTAGTTTCGCTAAATGTTATATTTTTAATATCTTAAGTAGAAAATGTTTTAAAATATCCTAATTTCATTTACTATTGAACACAAACAGTCGTTTTACTTACAACACTTCATCTTTGAACAAACTAATCTTGAAACACACTCTGATTGATACAAAATAACTACATCTTCTCCTCCTCTCGTACACACTGAATTATTACCATAGGTCTGTGAAAATCCCAGTATCTTCTCATCGCCTAATTTAGTTGTACGCCTTAATGGTAAATACTACAGCTGGGCGGCTGCATGTCCAATTGTCATGACCATTATAACCTTCCAGCAGCCTTTAACTAATGTAAGTCTCTCATGTCTTGTTTACACTTGAAATCAAATCAGTCATACTTATTTCCTCCCATATTTTTTTAATGAAATGCTTTATTTGCACTTTTTGTTTTGATTTTTATCTGTGAGATGATATAATTTATATATGCATACTATAATATTTAATGTTTTATTACACACACACAAAAGGATGCCATTGATCAACTTATGGTTAACGCAAAACAAGATGCTGTTGCCGCAGCTGCTGATGTAAATAAAGCTGAGGCCGAAGGTATTACTTCTGCAGGTACCCAAAACCAAGCCAAACGTTCCTGGTGGTATTGGAGGCGTTCGCAGAATGTTAATAATGTTGTCACTGTGGTTCCAGCTAATGCAAAGACTGCTAAAGTAGATGATAAATCGGAGGAGAAGGGTGAGTGGTTTTAAATAAAGCCTAAATAATTCCAAAATGCCTATTCCAAATTGTCAAAATTCTTGTTTTTACCGACTTGTTTTGCTACATCTATCCTCATTTTCTTTTTAATGTTAGAAACTGACCAAACTGCTGTGGCCACCACACAAACTACCCGACCCAATTCTCCCGATATAAGCGAACATACTTTAAGCAAAACCGATTCCACAATGAATGCCGAAAATACTTCGGCTATCATGGATAATATGGAGGATTTGTCGCAAGTTTCGTCGAAAAGTGAAACTACTTCGGATCAAAATAAAAGTGAACGTTACAAGAAGTCATTGCGTCTCACTTCCGAGTACATTGTAAGTATAATTATTCAAAAACTGAAATATTTTCGATTCGTATGAAAAAAGTCAAAGATTAACTTGAATTTAATGGTAACTTCTTAACACTTTTGTTATTTTTGAATAACTTGGATCTGAGAAGTTCTGAATCGTATTAGTTGCTCCGTGTCAACTTTAGGTTTTCAACTATTGTGGAACAAAAATTGAAAAAAAATTGAAATGGTTACTAATTTCCTATAATTTTTTGGAATTCGTTATAAAATAGTAGTTGCAGGAGCAGATTATTTTAGAGAGTTGTTAATTATTTAGAGAATTAGAGAGTTTAGAGAGATAGTTACCCGTACATCGCTTAAAGTGTTCTTAAAAACCTAGTCTTCTTGACATTTTGGTTGCGTTTTTTTTCGCTAGTCAGCGTGTCGAAATTTTTCTTGCTGGAGGATTTTTATCCATTCGCATGACAAAGCAATTTCTCTATTTTGATGCACTTGACGACACCTTACTTTCCGTTGATGATGATTGAAAGCTTGATTTAAGAATGTACAAAATTTCGTCTGAGAGTAACTGCATTTATTTTTGCTGGATAGTAATGAAAGTTTAAATTGGGTAATCTAATCATCGATCAAAATTCAGTTCACTTGAGATTAAACACAATGGCTTATAGTCATAAATATATAATAGGGATTTGTAAAGTAAAAGAGGTCAAGATAAAATTTCAAAGTAAAAGTAAAAAGTATATATTTATTTACATGAGCTTTTAACATACACTCAAAAGTCATGAACGAAATTCTCGACATAGTTATGACTAATGACGATTGGAAGTTCGAGCAGGCCACAGTAATTTCACTTGAAAATACCTTTCAGTATGTCCCGACACAGACAAAACGGATCGAAATGAACGTAGTTGATAGTTTCAGGCTCCACAAGAGGCTGACGGACAGGGTCGTGTCAAATCAGGGTCGAATTTTGCATCGTGCTACACTATTTCATACGCCCATAAGTAAATAAATGTTTGAAAATGAATAGAATTAAACGAAATTTTTTTAATGTTTGCACAAATTGTGTTATTCGATGGACTTGAAAATGCTCGAAAGTCATTGAGTTAAATGTTGCGAATTGAAAGAAGATATTGTTGAAAAACAAAAATGAATTAAACATAACAAAAAATATGTGTTCCATCATGTTTTCCCAACCACTTACTGAACCTGCAAAAGTAAAAATTATTCATAACCTCCAATAACCACGTAAAACAAATTCAATCACTATCACTATTTTGTGGCTTTTTGTAAGTCTATAAAGATGGGATTAACTTTTCCAGTCTAATAAAATGAGTTGAAATAAGTAAAATATGTAATAGAATGTTCTGGTTAAAACTACCGAATTCAAAAGAGATCATAGTTATTGTAAGTCTTAGGTCTGTCCAGATAAATATATATATACTCACAAACTCTAACAAACATTATGTCCGGCTTGAATTTTAGGAATTAAACCACATAGATTTGCCCAAAGACCAGTTGCTAATTTTGTCCAGAGGACTTTTTATAAGTACTCAAATGTATTGATGGGAAAAACGAATTGATTTGACTCACAACATTTTGCGCAAAATCGCTTTCAATATACACTTACAAACATTTAAATTATTATAATTATATTACAAAATTATATTCCAAAATGTAAATGCAAATTTGCTGAAAATGAGGAAATAAAATTCGGATAAATCATCAAGACAGAGTGCAGGTTCAAAAACGTTTGAGATATTTGAGTTACGATCAATATTTATGAGTACGTGGAAAAGCACTACATACTAATTATAATTTGAGAGAAATGGTGTATTCAACTATTGTTTGCACTTACAAAATCTGCAAATTTCAGCAGTAGACGAATTAATGAAGCGATTTTTTTAGGAAGTTATCAGTTTCAGCAGCAAACGGATTAAACATCCACAGAAACAATAATTAAATTCATTTTCGAAATTATTATTTTCGATGTTTTTTTTTAATACTATAACACACCTGTTTTCAATTCTAGAAAAAACTCAACTTGAAAGAGGGCATGAATGAAATCGAATTCAGTGTCACCACCGCCTATCAGGGCACAACACGTTGTAAGTGTTATCTCTTCCGTTGGCGTCACAGCGATAAAGTCGTTATATCTGACATCGATGGCACTATCACCAAATCCGACGTTTTGGGCCATATATTGCCGATGGTTGGCAAAGATTGGGCACAGTTGGGTGTGGCACAGTTGTTCTCGAAAATCGAACAAAATGGCTATAAATTGTTGTACTTGTCGGCTCGTGCCATTGGCCAATCGAGGGCCACACGTGAATACTTACGTTCTATACGTCAGGGAGATGTTAAGTTACCCGATGGCCCGTTGTTGTTGAATCCAACATCGCTAATTTCGGCATTCCATCGCGAAGTGATTGAACGCAAACCGGAACAATTTAAAATCGCTTGCCTGTCGGATATAAGGGATTTGTTCCCCAACAAGGATCCATTCTATGCGGGCTATGGTAATCGCATAAATGTAAGTAATAATATCGTAAAGTAAATTTCTATTACTGCATTCTGTTGTTTTTTGTTTTCTTATGTGATTCTTTTCTTCTAGGATGTCTGGGCTTACCGTGCCGTTGGTATACCCATCAAGCGTATATTTACAATTAATACCAAAGGAGAATTGAAACACGAGCTAACCCAAACATTCCAATCGTCGTAAGTACTTATTCGCATTTTAATCAAACTATATAACCAGCTAATATCCCAAGCATTTCATCATTAATGTCTATGGGTGAATGAAACACACACATATTGATTGTATTCATACACAACTAAGCGGTGTATTGTTTAATCCCGTATCTACCAATTAATCATATACATATAAAACGCAAATGCTAAAACCATGATTTTGATTATTTGACCAAAAATCAACATCACAATAAGAATGCCTTTTAGTTTGTAAGATATGTATTTTTGTAACAGGTGTATGTATGTGTTTGTATGTCGATCTCAGTAATCACTGCCTACTTATATTCACCTTAACGCGGTATAGTCTACATGTACATACGTATGCCAAGCACATAACTTCATTACTTATCTCTGAAAATTGGCCAAAAGAACAAAACAAACGTAATATATATATATTTAAAAAAAGAAGAAAAAAAAAAAACAATTAAAGAAAAACCAATAGAAATCAAACTTTGTTACTTTATAAATTAAAACATTTTCTCCACTCGTTGTAATAATCATTTAAAATTTACAAATAACCAAATCATTTAGTTGTAAGGCTATTTTTCATTTAAGAGACCATACGTCTTAGGACATGATCCATGGAAAATGAAGCAATCTTTAGGAGTTAAATCATGACAATAACAGGTTGCGGAGTAGTTTTTAATTTAGTATTGAAATCTACTAATATATTTGATGGGCAGCTGTAGATTTCTTTTCGTTATGTGTCACATATTCTATACCATTTAATGGAAGTTTGTTTTTCTTTTATTTCATCACCCCCCGTTTAGTTGATTTGAACTTTTTATACTCCGTCGAACGTTACTCGTTCAACGTTGTTTGGCTATTTATAATTTAGTAAATCCATTAATACATTAATCGACTTGTTGAGAGTATTTATTTAAATTCTTGCTGCAGTTAGAATTTCAAGGCAAAATGCAACAATCAATCTAGTGAGTCTTAGAATTTTTGGTTTCAAAACAAAATCTTGTATGGATGTAAGTGCTGAAGAATATTTTATGTGGATTAGATATCAACAAGCTGGACATTTGCTCTTCTTGAGTTGTATGGATGTAGGCACAAACCGATATAATTTAGGGTAAACTAATGAAACTCAAAATAAGTCAGTTTCTTATAAAACGAAACTAAACATAAATGTTTTTGAACTGTAAATGCGCCTGCTTTATTTAAGCACTGAGCGTTATATGCGTTATTTGTAGTTTGTTTGGTTGAGAAACAAATTATGGGCAGCTTGTTGTATTCAATTATTCATTTCCTATTATTATTACATTTCCTATTATGTATCGGAGTTTTCTATATTCTGAATCCGAATCCGATTTCTGGACTTTTTCAGTACGCTATGCGAAAAACGTTATTTTGGAACCTTTTGCAAAATTTTAGTAACGTTTTTTGGCTGTACCAAAATATATTTCGAAAACAAAAACAGAAACATTTTCCCAGTATAACAAAAAGAGATGCAATATAAAAATGAAACTGTTTATTACGGGCCTCATTTAGTTTACGGGATATCATGAAATAAAAATTTAACTTGTTTTTATAAATTTTTTTAGCGTGTTTGTTTTTACAGCGATTATTTAGCTTTCGGATCCTCCTTGATACAAAGTTCGATGCCAAGACCTAACGGAGGTGTAAATTTAAAGCTGTCGAGCTAAAATTAAAAGTTCAACGCATCTGACGCTAATCCACAATTTTAAAATTTTGGAAATCGGTCAGTTTTGATAGATACAGAAATGGAACTTTGTTTATTAATTTATTATTGCATATTCTTTATTTACTGATTTGATTTATTGAAATTGATATGATTGAATTATTCCACTGAATCTGCTGTGACAATGACTGCAAGTATTATCAAAATTGCTGCGACGGTTTAAAGGTATTTAAGGCGATACACGCAATCTGATTATCGTGCGTTTAACAGGTCTATTTTCACTGTAGTGATTTTATTATTTTATTTTTTTCCCCTATTCGGTTTTGGCGATGTTAATAAACTTTTTCTTTCGACCTCGTGCAGCTTGGCTATCTAAATTTTAATGGAAGTAATCATGATGAGTTATTCTTAACTGAAGAATAGTAAATTAAAAAGAAAAAATTATTTGTGTGCTATAATTCCACTTAGGCGCGACTATGAAGGAATGTTAATTATCGTAGCAGCTTAGTAGTAGCTAAAGCTTCTTATCTACGTCTCATTTAGTCTGTTAATTTGGGAGAAGAAAGTGGAACAGAAGTACAAACGAAACGAAGTTGTGGGTTCTTGTAATAATTCGAATTATTAAACAAATACACTCTCTCAAAATATTTCGCTTCCACGCCCACATCAAGAGTATAACGGCGGAATTAACTAAAATATTCTCTAATATGGATAAAGGTCTATTTTTTAGTAATCATCGTATTTTTTCAATTTCAGTTTATTGATTAATCTATCAGCATCCACATTTTTAGCTAATTTTTTTTTTTATTAAAAAGTATATGAACGTCACCAAGATCAGTAATATATACCTATATTAGTTGTAACGACTGGAGTAAAATCCTTGTTGTCCAATATTAGTATGCTTGGTATAACCAAATCTTATAGTCTTAGGATGTAATGAAGGCTTCGACGTATGTAGGTCATCCATCTTTACCAGCATTTATATATATCTCTGCATCAGGTGTGTTTAGCTATCTTCGAGAGCAGCATTCTCAGCTTGATTCATTGATTTCGATGTACTCCAATTAATTTCTGTTCCAAAGTCATGCAGAATTTGTATGTGTATGGCTAATTGGGGGTAAATTTTGATTGACATGATGGTTATGATGACAACCTAGTAGGAACTACTTCCCACACGAAGAGTGCTCGAAGTTCCTAATGATGTTCAGAAGTCATGGCTGGCTTCTGCTAGTTTAGTTAATGTTTCCAATAACCTGCTATCGGCCGCATTTTTTTTTTTTTTTTTTTTTTTTTTTTTTTTTTTTTTTTTTTTTTTTGTAAGATTTTCCATGGAACCCTGCCCTCTTCTCATCTATAATATGAACTTCAAATATCTCGTTATATGTTTTGCTTTTATTTTCGACTTCTGTATTCCCAATTGCCTCCTCTATCTCCTGTTTTCATATCTGTAAAATTTTCTGTTGATTTATTTCTTTCAAAATTATTTTTCTTATATTTTGTTATCCAAATCCAAAATTCTATTACTTTTACAATACACATAGTGGTTACATCAATCAGTCATTAGAAGTTGACGAATATTTCCCACCCCTGGATATTGACGATGATTACGATTACAAGACGGATATCTTCGATGATGATGAAGAGGAGGAAGAACTTAAATTTAGTGATACGGAAAGTGATGATGGTGATATTTTTAGTGATGAGTATGCCGACGATCCGGACGATGGCATCGTTGTAGACGTTTCGGAAACAATAAGTATTAATATTACTTCAATGGATGATACCACTACCCCACAGCCAACAGCGACGGAGGTTACGAGCAATGCGAACGGTGGAAGATTACTTAACGTGCCGGTGATAAAAAAGCGACCATCAGCGACAGATGTTGCAGGTGAAAGGTTAATTAGCACGCAGCCATATAACAAATTTAAGCAATAATAATATGAACAAAGATGATTTTCATTAATTGTGATAATAATTTACCTGGTTAATTAGTACGCAATTGAATTGCTTTTATCTATAATTCTATTCTTATCTTTAGGAGATGTATCTATTTGTATATGTTTGTTGTAGCAATGCAGTGAGAGTCCTTAGCTTCCTTTAAATTAAAACAGGTTAGCTTAAGATACATGGATAGTATTGCCTATTGAGACAACATGATGCAATTCTTGCAATTCTTCTTAGTTTTTAGGTTTACTGCCTAGTTTTAAGTAAAAATTAGTTTAAGTTGCGCGTAAAATTAATTTAATTTTGTGAAATATAAGACTATAATAGCATAAACGGAGAAAAGCGTTACAGTCAGTACCTTTCATTAAAAGATTTTGTAAATCTTTTTAGTAATTTTGTAGACAAAAAAGAAAAACATATTATTGATATGTAAAGATATTTTCATTCGATTGGAAAAGTTACCTTTACATGCAATGTAATTGTGTTTACATGTCTAGTAAGCGTATTATATATTTATTGTATGTAAATATGCATGAATTTATACATTTATATACAATGATATACTATATGTATGTATGCATATTTAACATTGTGATAATTTTAATGATATTGATGTTATATAATATATATATATATATATACATATATGAAATTTATATGAACACAAAATAAAATGTACGAAATTGTTCTCTTTTATTTGTTTTATTTGCCACAAATAATGTAACTTTTGCATAGAATAAGCATCTTCGATATGTATGTCCATATAAGAAAGGAATGTCGTCGCAGATATATATACAAAAAATATATAAATATATTATAATATATCGTACATTACGTTTGTTTTCTTTTGTGTCAATAAGAAAAAGAAAAATTTGTACTGCTTGCTATCATTATTAGTATTTCTATTCCACAACTTAAACGATGAAAATTAACACGTTTTGTGGAATTCAACTTTCTGCTACACTTTTTAATGTTAACAGAATCTTAAGCAGGTTCACTGGTAGGAGGAATCTATAGTACGAGTATATAGGTAAACCTTACATTCGAAGGAATTTTATTCTTATTAGGGTCTTATTCATAAATGTGTATTTTAGATTTAATAATCAAATTTTCATGCTAAAAATATTCTTCAAACATTCAATGAATTATTATGAATAAGACTCTTATGATTTTCAATTTTTTGTTCAGTATTTACGCTGCCTAATTTTTTTGTATTTCGTCTGCTTTTGAAAACTTGTAGCCTACAAAACGTACCATGATTCTGTGTGCCATATATGTAAAATACAAAAAATGTATTTTAATAATACATGCTATACAATCGTATTTAATGGGGATTGAGGAGATAAATTATCAAGTGCACAGAATTATAAATCTAACTATAATTATAAACACAGCTGTATATATACGAGTATATTATATATATATATATATATATATATATATATATATTTATTTATTTATTTATTATTGCTTATTATTTATATTTGCTACAATTTAACTATTTTAAACAGGATTTGAAGTTGTCCATTTATCCTCGCTCTAGCACTTACTTGATAAAGGGAAAGAGCACATGCATGAAAAATGGCCGTGAGCATCATGCGCCGGCGGACCCAAAACACAATGCCGCTCATGAAATTGGCAAATGCCTATTGTAAACAGGCGTAACCGAACAAGTAGGCATCATTTCCTTAGAGCGAAGAGCGTTTTTGCTTAATTTTACACTTTGACATCAGTATAAATAAAAAATCAGTTTGATTTTGGAAGAATATTTAGATTTTGTACAGAAATAATAGAAAATGATGTTGATTGGTTTTATTTCCCACACTGCTTTACTATTTATAGAAAGTGAAGAAACTTTGCCCTTAAAGGTAATTTTACATCTCCCACGTAAGAAGTAGCCCGGCAGGTTACAGCCAAACCAGTTTTCAAAGGAGTAGCAGTTTTAAAAATTTCTTTCGTGAAGTAAGCTGGCATCTTTACTTGTATTGTCAATTGTATTTGTTTTGCTTTAATAGGATAATGTATAAATCCTCCTATCAAAATAAAACCAACCATAAATTGTTGTTTGCTTTCAGAGTTGTACTTGTAAACCCATACCTATTAATCTTCTGAGGGTGCTAATGAGCAGAATGCACACATGCATCTTTTTAAGCTTCAATTAAAAGAAACCCATGGTGATAATTTTCTTGTGTAATCAATAATGTAATCACTAATATCGTGGTAACTATGAACGAATTGTATGCATATTTTACCATGGTGCCGCCTACTACTACCACAATTTTCAGATCAACTTCTTCACGACATTGAGATAATCTAAAATTTCCCAAAAATTTGTCGTAATGAATGATGTTTGTTTGAAAATATATTCGAATTTTTAGCAAAAGAAAAAGGTCGTAGTTTGTCAAATTGTGTTACAAATCAAACCCCATCATGCCCATTTTAGCTTTAGAGAAGGGTGTATCCTATAGCAAAGTTTGGAGATATCACTTGCTTAAGTAGAGGTCAAAATTCTATATATAAGGTTATAAGAAAATAAATAAATAAATTAAAAATTAAAAGATTATAAGAAAATAAACGTATCTTAAGAGAATTTAAGTCGAAATTGAGGCTATTATGGAGAAACTTTTCATGCCTTTCGTGCATATTTATTTATCCGCTTAACAGCACTACCAAATATAAGCTATATTTTAATACGCTTAACGACGTTGACCCGGTATACAACCAAAATCATCGTTAACAATAATGGAAAGCACGTAGCATTTTCAGTTATACCGGGCTCTGGGACTGAAAAATGTTGTTTTCGCATCCAAGTGCGAGTTTTCACATTAAATGTTTGCCAAGATCGTTCCAAATTTCAGATCTGCATTTTCGATTTGTTTACACTTTTTTTTAGGATTTTTGTATCCGAAAAAATTATTCATACAAATGCTTGGGCATCCAGCTGAAAAGGATAACATACTTTCCATATCAATGACTAATAAAGCTGCAGTAACTGCTCGCAATTTCGTCCAAACAATTTACAAATTTTCGAAAATATTCGCAGGCATCAAAAAAACGGATAAAGACACTAAATTCAGCATTCACGTAATAGATTTAGCATAAGTGAGCCACGGAAAAGCTCCAATTCCACAACACTTCTGAGCAAAAAAAAAAAAAATAAATAAATAAATAAAAAATAAACAAAATTTAAAAAAAAATAAAAATAAATAAATAAAAATAAATAAATAAAAATAAATAAATAAAAATAAATAAAAAAAATAAATAAAAAATAAAGGTTAATTTGAATTAAACAAAAAAACGCACATTTCCGTAAAATAATCTGCAGAATTTCTAACCTGTGCCGCCATGTTTCTTATACCAAAAATCACAAGAGCGTATTTCACCTTTACTCGTAAACTATTAACCTACTTTTAATTCATAAACACAATTCTTTTTTATTAAAAGATATATCGAAGGTCATAAAACAGTTTTTTGTTAGCTGTAGAATATTTATGTAACTTCCACAGTGAAAGTTAAAACAAACTTTTTTTAAAATGGTGCATTTTTGAATTAACTCAGTTTTTATAATTAATATATAATGGCTACGGCATTAAAACAGTTTTGATTTAAAATAGCTTCGCTCTCAAAGCTAGTTTTATGAAATTTGTTTAATGAACTTTAAACTACAAGCTAGAATAAGGAAGCCTTTATTTTATGAGTTAGGTGTTGGTAACAGAATCTCTAGCTAGTAGATGATGCGATTGTATATAATCGATCTAAGCATTTGAAAAATTCTCACTTTGATTTTGACTTTTGATATTTTGTAGCAGAAACAGCACAGCGGTCGTATGTGTGTATGACAGACAACACAGTCTTCATCTTTTCATCATTAAACTGCATCTGTTTTAATATTAGCTGTACTTCTCTTTACGTGTATATATTTTTTTGTTCTTATCGTATAGTTCTGTAGAGATATCAGAAAAATTCACATTTTCGGGAGCCCATAAAAATGATAGTTTAATACAATTTCTGAAATATTTTATTGGAATATATTTTAAAACCCAACGCGCTTTTCAAAAGTCTAAACCGTAGTTTATTATAATTTAGAGTTCTAAATTTATTCGCGGTGTTTGGATGGCTCTCAATAAAAGTTTTTCACTGGGGAAATTCTATTGGTATGAATTACGAGAATCTCGGCCATTGTTCATTGTCGCAGTTCTGGAAAATTTCTGCAGGATTTTTCGGGATTGTCAGTCGATTTATCACGTCTTTTAGATACTACTATTTTGGCTTTTAAGTCAATAAATCAATATTTTTTAAATGATTTGATTAAATAGTCTGTTCCCGAAATAAGAATTCCACTAAGATATTTTCTATGACTTTGAACAATTTTGTAAAAAGATTCTTTAGGACGATCTATTCTATGGGAAAAAAATGTTACTATATCGATGGATTTATTTGGGATCAGATGAGTTCTTTTCTTGTTAAGTCTGTCTATTTGTTCGTAAAATTCGATTAGTGTGCTTTTTTTTTTTGTTCACTCCGACAAAATTTGTGGGATTTGTTTGATTTAAGGTTTTGATAAATGGTAGTTTTCTTTCAATATCCACCTTTTGCAACGAATGAGTCTTAACTGGCTTTATATCAAGTATCACCTTGAATTATAGCTCGAAATTGATCTGGACGATATTAAAAAAGCGACGGCTAGTTCAAAACCTGCATTATTTTCTACCCGGTTGAGTTATTATTGATTGAGTTCAAAAACAAAAAATGTTAGAGTGATAATTCGAGGGGGCATATAATGTATTAAGACTGGTATTATGCCTGAACTTTTAGGAATAGAATTTTGGATGAATATATGAACATTTTTTTCTGTTGTCCCGAATGATATTTCTTAAAAAATCACTTACTTTGTTTTTAAAAATTGTTATTCTAAAAAGCAAAATCTTCCGGGTCATGTTGTTTGATGTCATACTTTATTCGTCAATGTTGTACATTTAGAAAGCATGGCTTGTATTCACAAACGTTTATTGAAGGTTTCGTAATCAAATGTTCATAGCAAAAACGTTCTTTAAATATTTAATAAATGAATACACAACATCGTTGCTTACTGAAGCCTACTTTTGTTAAATAAAAACGACTTTCAAATTAAAATATGAGTGGGCAAAGTATGTTCTTATTTTGCGGCAATTCCCGGGGATCTCTTATGAAATTTGAAAATCATTCTCGTCTTTTCGGAAAATCTATAACTGTGAGAAAACTAAAAAGTTATCTGGACTTTGATTCCATTTCTGAATTCTCAATATTTCGTTGCATGATGCGGCGATAATTACTATCACTAGAGATGCCCAAATACAAGATATCTATGGTTGCAGAGAGGAAAAACGGCTTAAGTGGAGTTAGGATAAAATCAAGTTTTTCCTTATTTAGGTACGCATTTACGTCTAATCCCCAGGAAGAAATTCGGTGTTATTCACAACTTATAGCAATACTCGTATATACAAAAGGTGTCTGTTTTTTAGATTATGTTTAACAAAAGTACGAGTATACGTATCTTACTAAAAATAAGAATATAATTATATTATTGTTTATGTCCTTAAGACGCACGTTGTCATCTAAGAGCGATTGCAAAATCCAGTATATTTTAAACATTTTAACAAATTTCCAAAACTGTGATTTGTTGATTATCATTTAATATCTCAAAACAATAAATAGTTAAGTCGTACACATATTTTCAAGAAGTTCTTACTATATGCAACGTTAAAGGTCAGTTTTTTTTTGTTATTGACACCAATTATATTAGGATAGCGGGCCAATATAAAATGTCTTAAATTACAATTTCAAATCTATAGGCATTGTAATCATTCTCCTCATGCCACATTCTGCAAGGCTGTGTGGTTACTTATGTTAAGACAAACAATTTTAAACAAAACTATTATAAATTTTCTTATTTGTAACAAATTGTATAGTAATTTTTAATTTCTTTTCCATTTTAGTTACTGCAGCATGACATACATTGTCGACCAACTATTTCCGCCCATTAAACCTGACGAAGCCTCTGCCATAGAATTCTCTCATTTCAATTACTGGCGTGATCCCATACCAGAATTAGACATCAATTTAGTCGAATGTGCCAATACGACTGGAGGATCTGCAACAACTACATTGAACAATAGCGGCGCACCGGAGTCCAATTCAAATATAAATGCATCAACACATTCAAAGACATTAACTACCATTCCAGAAAATTAAAACAAAATGGACTTATTGATAAAAAAAACACGCCATCCTCACCAGTCCTCACACGATGCCCCTTAAGCTGCACAGCATTTACGTTATTATATTTACATCAATCATTTGTGTTATTAGTTTATGAATTGCATTTCAAGAAATTTTATGTTATTTTCTAACAACTTACTCTTACTGTCCGTATTCATATGTAAAAGAAACCAAAATTGAAAAAAAGATTTTTTTTATAAGACTTATGCTTTCTCCGAGTTAAACGAAAATTCTGTGTTAATTAGATGAGTTACTATTTGTTAGAACAAATATTTATAATTTAAGAAACATTTTTTTATTAGTTTACTTATAATTTATAAAACGAACAGAAGACAACATCTACAAACACCAAACTACCAAAAACCCATTCAAATGAAATCGAAATTATTTAAGAATATAATTATAGAATTATGAAATATTTTGAAAATTCAAAATTATTTATAAAAAAAAATGAATTTGGAAAACAAAGACAAGATGCAAAGTCAATGTAGCGTATATGAATATGCAAAAAAAAAAAAAAAAAACAGTGAATTTACTATACATATAAATTAAATAAGCCTATAAAAACTCACAATTTTACTTAAGTCGAATATTCACAAGACATACAAATACAGGTATTAAATAGTAAACATGGAGAGAGAGAGAGAATACTTTGCTCATGAAGTTTATGGAAAAATAAATACGTAAATTCACAATGCTTATAAATAACATTTTATATTTTATACACCTGGTGAGATGCTATAAAATACTCGTATATATGCTTATAGCGGAAATTGGTTTGAAATGGGGCAAGAAATAGTGTTTGTGAAATAGACACATCAAATATGTTAGAATCACCTCTTAATCCTTTATAAAGTTTGTTGGAAATGGATGCTGGATTTCAATGGACTTCGTTTATAATGGAATCGCAAAACAACTGTGATTAGTTAAACAAATGATAAGAGTGGACGGTATCCCAGCCACACACAAACCGGAGCAAAATTTAATATTGATCCACAGTCGTGTCTTGCCTGGGCCGATAATTTACAAATATTCAACATTGTACAACAAAATGTGGACAATAGCAAGCACTTTATAACTTAACAAATATATACAGAGCAAGATATCAGGTAGCAAGCAGTCTAGTGTTATTATTATATTTTTTCTTGAGTCATTTCGAATGAGTCCATTCATCAGCTCCTTGAATATTACACCTAACTTAAAATATTTTCCAGCATTAAGCATATTTCAGTTACGATTTGAATTTGTGCTCTTGGCCTAGTAATGTATTGGTCACTCTCTTTAATCCTGACATATGTTAAAATTAAACTTGCTAGATCTGAAGGAGAAATTATAAAATTTAACCATAAATTTAATTTATGGTTTAAAGTATCGTACAAAAAACTGTTGAAAAATTCTACGTAAAACTTGAAAGCAAGAATGTATTAGACACTTAAATTTAATATCTTCGGAAACGTATTTGTGCTTACAAGAAAAACAAGGCTTAAGTAATCGTTATTGTGGATGTTTTCATATAACTATGGAAACAACAAATTTTGAAATGGTGCTTAAATGGCGTAGGCTATAATAACAAAAAATACATTCTCGCTTACATTAATACTTATTATTTAATATCACATAACTTTTGAAGAATTGCTGTTCTGAAAAATGGTTAACTTGTGAAGTACACGGAATTTTGAATTGTGGGTTGAATGAAAATACGCGTCTAAATAAGAACAATAATAATCAGGAATGAACTCGACTTTATATGGATATTTATTATTTATTTTAATATTACATAATTTTTCAAAAATTGCTGTTCTAAAATATGACTAACTTGTGAAGTACACGGAATTTTGAAAAATAACCAGGAATGAACTCGACTTTTCTAACTCTACTTAAGTCATTTTCTTTGTAAACACAGATATTATTTTTCTGATTTTTTCTGAAATTTGTTTGTTGTTTTGTTTTTAATACTAATTACAAAAAACTATAAACTATAAATTGCGAGTATACTAGACAATTTTAGATTATTTCTAATTACAGATAGACCAAAAATTTAGAAAAATACGAACTTATTCGACCATAAAAAAGTACACTTCGAAAAGATTACATGATTCTAATAATATTTAAATTACGATTCGCCAACGATAGTACTCATAATTCGACTACGACCTATATAAAAAGAGTGATAAAATAAAAAAAAAAATAAACAATTGCATGGAAACTTCTTGTAAGGCAAAATTATTTCCAATAGCTGATACGTTTTATAGATCAGGACATTAAAGAATTTAAAGAAAAGTACAAGCAAAATCGGTCACATAAACGTTAAACAACGCTTGTAATCGTCACATTTTCTGATGCTACTTTCGAGCTTTCATTATTTTCTTCGGTTTTTTTTATGGTAACATTTATTTATATGGACCCATCACCGTTGACGGAGGGTATAAGCGCCGCATGAACAATGAGCTGTATGAGCTATATGCCAACATCAAAGGCAATAATATTCATCGGTTGCGTTGGCTGGGTCATATTGTGCGGATGGACCCAAATGCTACAGCACGGGAAACACGATAGACGGCGCAGAAGGGGCGACCAAAACTCCGTTGGAAGGACCAGGCTTTTGAAATACTGTCGAAGCCTGGTGTAACGAATTGGAGGGGAAGCGCAGAAGATCGAAGCGCTTGGAATTATTTTATACGACCGGCGTATAATAGATAAGGATGCCCATTCCAGTCGCCACCTAAGAAGAAGAAGACTTTCGAGCTTTCTACCTAGCTATAGCTCGATGTTGAGGCTGTTAAATGCGATGCGATATAATCATATACAATATAAAATCCATATGGGCGAGAGAAAGTATCGTTTTACGACTTTTTAATTCGATTTTTTTTTTTGTAAAAAAAATTGCAATCGATTGCCTTCAGATTTGACGCAGTATATACAAGAAAATGAAAATCCACATTTTCACATAACTTGAAATGCATTTTTAAAATATTATTATTGTTATTTATGCGGTTGCCAAATCTTAATTAAAATGTTCATACCTTTTGGTATTAAAAAGCCTTTGCTTGCCATTCTTATAGATTATTTAATATTACAATTTAGATTATTTAAAATTAAAATTTAATAATTTATATTACTTTATAGGATAGGAAAAAAGTTTATTCTTAATATCTGTGGTCATAACAAAAACTTAAATGGAGTTGGGATAGAGTCGAATCGTTATTATTATTGTACTTATAATGATGAACAGTTATGTCAAATCCCCATTTCAAAATTCGATGCAATTCCCAAGTTGTAAGAATTTTTAGAATAGCAATTCTTGAAAAATTACATTATTTCTAAATAAATGATATAAGTATAAATATGATTGTTTTTTGCTATTATCGTTAATATTGTAATTGCGATTTCAAAATTCCCTATATTTGCACAGTTTTAATAACATGTCCATAACTGCGATAAGTGCAGTGTTAAGACATTTGTCTTTATAAGACATTGTATTGACCGCGACGTCTATGAAAAGCTAATATAAAAAGATGCAGTTGTTTGTTGATGCAGTTACGTTTCATTTTGCATACTGAATCACGTCGCAAATGTTATACGATACCGATAAAATTTAAATTTGGCTCCAACCACATAATAAGGACGATGAAATGCAAATTATTCGAAAATAAATCCTTTTTGTTGTTGGTTGTATTAAAAAATTCTCTACAAAAGTCTCTATATACAAGGGAAATTATAATCATTCATTTATCTAATCTACACCTTTCCCAAAAGCAGCCAAAAATTTAATCATTCTACAGCCTGGCTATGACTGTTCGAGAAGGAAGTCAACACAGGAGAACTCCGATTTGTAGACATTGTGGCTTTTGCCACAATTACAGCCTGGCTATGACTGTTCGAGAAAGAAGTCGACACAGGAGGACTGCCAAATAGTTAATGACATGTGTCACCCCATAAACTGTTAGAAATTAACATTTTATGAAAGTATAGAGTTGAAATATAAAAATGAATAATATTGGGCAACACACAAAATAAGTACATTATAAATTATCATAATTTCCGGGTTGTATAACCCAGTAGACCGTATTAGTATAAATGTGTATCTCATTGTCTTTCAAAATTCAAATTCAAAATACTGAGGCTCAAAACTGCGAGTATTTTGTATTTTCTTGCCAAGTAAATCATGTTCAAAGTATTATATCTCTTTGAGAAAATGAGATTAGTACAATGATGCTATCATTTACTATCTTCAGCGAGACCTACAATCTAATAAATTGTTAATTTCTAATAATCTTGCGTTTAAAACAAAAATATCCTTTAAGGTATACGTACAGTTTGACACGAAAGTGTTTTCACAAAGGAAATTTTTTATATTTTTTTACTTTAAGGTTTAAAAAACAGGCTTTAGTTGAGATTTCAATATTTTTTTTATTACAACTTCTTCATAATTTAATTAATGAAAATTCAAAAATTATTCGTATGTAAGTTATGTAAATTAAGTTAAATGAAGCTATTTTAAGTAGTTTAAATTCAAAATTAGTGTTTAGTGTATCCACCGTTGGCTCTAATAACCGCTTCCAATTGTCTTTTGTGTCAAACTGTATATATATTCATATACACATATGGTCAAAATAATAAGTACACTCTATATTTTTTTTAAAAAAGGCTCGTAGACGAAAAATAATAAGTACATTTAGTTAAAATAAACAAAGAAGAAAAAAAATTAAGTTTTTTCTGCTAAATTCGCCGGTACATCCACCTTTATTTTCAATTATTTTATTGACTCTTTTTGGCATGATGGCAATAAGCTTCCTGCAAGTTTTACTGGTATTTCATAACAAGTTTTTTGAACAAAATTCCATAACTGATTCTTATTTTTAAGAACCCCCTTTCCAATTCTTTGTTTCAACTCTTCCCAAAGATTTTCCTTTTTTTTTTAAGTCCAGAGATTGATTTGGCCAATGAAGAAGGGCAACATCTCTTCCTTTGCCAACTTAGAAGTATGTAGAAGTATCGTTATCCTGCTGGAATGCCTACCTAAGAGGCATACTTTCCACAGCATAGTTCAACATCGTATTTTCCAAGATATCTTTGTAGTGGAATCTGGTCATAATGTCGGTAATTCGATATATCGGACCGGCACCATACCACAAGAAACAACCCCAGACCATAATATTGCCGCCCCGGTGCTTGACCATCTTCTTTGTAAAGCTAACAGTGAATTCCTTACCCTTAGGTCGTCGAATATTCTGGGCACAGTCGTTTTGCAAATACATTAATTTTTGTTTCATCGCTCCACAAAATGTTTCGCCATTTTTTTTTCACCGTCTCCTCCGGACCAATTGGAATGACTTCTTGCAAACGCCAATGTAGCCATTACATTTTTTTGTCTAAGCAAAGGAACTCTTCTGGCTATCCGTCCTGGTAAATGTGCTTCTTCGAGTCTGCAACGAACTGTTCGCGATGAAAATACATTTCCAATTTCTGCTGAAATCGTTCTTGAAGATACAAACAGGTCCTTCTTCGCAAGTGTTACAATACGGTTTTGGAGTTTTTTTTTGGGTCTTCTGTGAGTTTCGACGGGCTTTTTAGGCTTTAAAGCATTGTGTTTAAAATATAGCGACGGATTCATAGTTTCTGCTATAGAACGAAGGCTTTGGCCACTTTCTCTTAATCTTGAAATAATTTTCCTCTCCTCCGGAGAACAATGACTTTTTCGATCCAATATAATATAATATATATATAATAACAATATAATATAATAACATATAACATAACAATATAATATAATAACAAAATATTTTATTACGAATAAAGTTAAACAAAAGTAAAATAATTAGCCTTTCCAAAAAGAGTACAGCAGACTGCGAAAATATTAAAGAATTGAGCAAAGTATTTATTATTTTGCCCAAGTACTGCAATCAGACCTGAACAAAACTAACTCAAAATGAAAACAACGAGAAAGCACCAGTTTTGTTTTTAATTTTAAAGGCTTTACCACATTAAAGTTATTTAAATAAAAAAGAATTGCCATGTTTACTTTCCGTTAAAGTAACTAAAATTAAACATATAGCAAATATAAGCAGGTGTACTTATTTTTTCGACCATATGTACGTATATGAAATAATAATAATGAATAAACTCTTCTTTGTCCTAACCACACATAAATTGTTTTCGCTTGTTATTAGATAATCTATTAAACAACTATATGTGGTTAGGACAAAGGAGAGTTTATTCATTATTATTGTTTCTCTTATTTTGACACATATTTACGCTTAATCTAGATTCCAAAATTCGAAGTAGTTCACAAGTTATAGCAATTTATAAAAACAGTGATTTTTCAAACATTGCGTAATATCTCCAAATATTAATATAAGTAAGAACTATTTTTTCTGTTATTGTTTATGACCTTAAAACACATGTCATCTGAGCGCGATTTAAAAATTACGGATATTTCCAAAGCTATGACAAGTTGCCTTTTAAGCGATTTTACAAAAAAAAAAAAAAAAAAAAAAAAAAAAAAAAAAAAAAAAAAAAAA
>JAHXMU010000236.1:298212-315055 GCA_019455685.1 Philornis downsi
AAAAAAAAAAAAAAAAAAAAAAAAAAAAAAAAAAAAAAAAAAAAAACACTTAAAATTTCAAACGACTACAAATTTCGAGTAAAGTTGGTTTTGTTTATAAACCTGTACCCGACTAGTCACAACTTAAAATATTTTAAAAATAATTTCTTGTCTCCAAAATTACTGTCTAAAATTCCGGATATTTCGAAAGCTATGACCAATTACCCTAATAGCTATTTTTTTAAAAAAAAAAAAAAAAAAGCGTTTAATACCTCAAAACGATAAATTCAGAGTTAAGACGTTTTTATTTGTAAACTCGGGTCAGTCATAAATTAAAATAATATTTTAAAAATATTTTCCCGTCTCCAACATTTAAACCATCAGATTAAATAATATGTAAGCAAATGGTTGTTAATCTCCCAGAGGAACGATAAACCGATCACATTATATTCGATCGAAATCTGATAATAAATATTCATCTAAAGATTTATCGACTCTATTCTATCCAAACTGCTACAAGAACATTGTTGCCGTTATTACCAACGTTCTAATGCAAACGCATTTTTATCGGAGCTTTGAGGGACTTTAAAGAGTTTTTAGTCATACAATGACCCGATTTATGTAAGCATTTCAAACATTTCTTTATATTACTTTTTTAATTTCGATATGAAAGGGATGGAGCTGTCTCCCTAAAATATAGATTGCTTCATAACCAAGAACATGTAAAACGGGTTTCGACATTGCTAAAGCGCAGACAGTATTAGATCCCGTTTCCAGACTTCAATTGGAAAATGATTAACCTTCCCATACTATTAACGTTTTTGTAGAACAGAGGCAAAATTAACGTTTAAGTTCCGTATCATAGTTTAGATTACTATTGTGACATTTCTTAAAGTGTTCTAAATTACTTTCTATCATTGCAACAAATTATTGTACTTTCGTAACCTTGATTCTGACGCAAGACCAATGCAGCTACTTGTTTGACTTTTTAGAAATTCTTCATTCTAAATAAATTCTGAACCGATATTCGACTTTTTGTAAAATTGTGTATTATTACTAACACTAAAATCAAAGCATTTCCAAAAAAAAAAAAAATCAAAAGACAATTAGAAGCTTTCTTACTTAAACCAATCTTTTTTAAAATTATTTTTGTACCAAAGTAAATTTGAAAAATTTTCGCCATAAGAGCAATGGAAATTATTGCAGAAATCAAAATGCTATAAAGTGTCATGCCACAGCTGTTTAAGTGAAAATGTATCCGTTAATTTAATTCAAAGCTTCTAAAATTTCAATTGATTTGTAAAAGCGTGTATTTTTGTTTTGCTTTAATTGATATTGCAAATTTAATTCCGACCAATTTAATCATATCTCATATCTCAAAATCAAGTAATCGAGAGCAGCATAAAGTTAATTTGCTTTTCTACTGCTAGGTTTCATTAACTATATTTGTTTATTTGTTATTTTATCGAGTAGTACGAATGACGTTTTGTAATCCATCAAGTGTTGGCAGCACAATTAAGTAATTTTAATTATGTACCGATTTTTTTGCTATTCCGCAGATGATTTTCTCTATAATAATCAAATGCTTCCTTAAATTGTAGTTCCATAAAATTTCTAATTTTATGTAACGCAGCAAGTGTGCCAGCACAATTAAGTAATTTGATTTATATTAAATTTTTTTGCTATTCGGCAGATGATTTTTGCTATAATAATCAATTGCTTACTTAAGTTGTAGTTAATTAATCTTTTGATTTTATGAAAAATTAATTCGCAAGTAGTAGTAGCAATACAAATATCAGCCAAATGAATTAATTGTAGTAATACCACGATTTCGTTTCATTCGATCAACTGAGATTCAAACTCAAAACTATTGAATTTTGTTGGCTGTCTGTACAATGCAGTAGACCAAAATTATGTTGCTAAAGGCTGCTACTACGTTGACTTTTCGTGGTGAAACTCCTGATAAAAATTACCGTGAAATTTGAAGCTAAAGGAAAATCTTTTTAAGTGGCAACGCCAGCACTGAAAATATAATAAATGACATTTTTATAGCATAATGCATTCGATAATGTATTTGTATGTCCATATACTTGCGAATTGAAATGGTAATAAAAAAAAAAAAAACAATTTTACAAATATATTATCAAACATATTATTATGTGAAAATATACACTGCCGCTCACTTGTACTCGTACAGTGCCATCCTAATCATTTTACAATAGTGACTACTATTTAAAGTACACTTCACATAATGGTTTAGTTTTTATTTATTTGTTTCTCCTACTTCTACACATCACCTACAAAGAATGGCAAGCCATGGATGTGGCCTGTTATTTCAATTCGCTCATTTCTTTTAAATGAGTGAAAAATGTGTTCTTCTTTTTTGATCAATTTGAATAGCACCCCTTACATGGTAATCAGTTCAGTGTAAAAGTCTTTTGCAGATCATCATAAATAAAACCGGATTACAGTAATTGTGTATATTAAATATAAAACAATCGATTTTAAGTAAAATGGGCCGAGCTAAATCCTTGAATGTCGAGGAAAAATCCAAAATTAAAACTTACAAGGAGTGTGGACTTTCTGTTCATCAAATAGTCAGAAAAACTAATAGAAGTCGCAAAGTCATATCGATATATTTACGTGACACCGAAGGCTATTGAAATAATATGAAAGGTCGAACAGCAAGTGCTATTACAGCCGCTGACAGGAGGGCTATTCTGAGATACGATGCCTCAAATTCACACAACTTTGCTGTCAAAATCAAGGAAAAAACTGGCGTAAGTGCAAGTGTATCAACGGCAAAAAGAATTATTTTCAAAGCAGCATACTTGCAACGCTTGAGACTTAAAAAGAAACCACCGCTAGACAATCTCCGTAAGGAACGTGGCCTTAATTTTTGTCGTACGACTATGACGTGAAGTAGAGAATGGAAAAGAATTATATTTTCCGGCGAATTAAATTTAATTTAGAGGGTCCTAATGGATATACATAATTACTACTTCCACGACCTTCGAAAAGAAGAACACCTACTCAATCGATTACACAGTCGGGAAGGTAGAGTTATCGTATGGGTGCGATCTCTTATTATGGCGCAATAGAGCTCCAGTTTCTCTCTGCAAAAATGAATGCGACTTCATATAAAGCCGTGCTGGAAAAAGCCTATCCTGAAGTTAAAAATATTTTCGGAGACTTGGAATGGAAATACCAGTATGCCATCGCTCCAATCTACACAGCAAAAGTCGTCAAATCGTGGATTGAAAACCAAAATGTTGAGGTTATGAACTGGCCGTTTTACTCTCCAGACTTGAACATTATTAAAACCGTCTGGGGATGGGTAGTGCGCAAGATGTACGAATCAGGCAAGCAATATTCAGCAAAAGTGAACTCATTAATGGAATTAAACAGTCGTGTATTTCGCTGGACCTAATTAAAAAACAGCATGATTCTTTACCGAACAGAATATATGAATGTATTCTCAACCAGGGCGGAAGCATCCACTATTAAATTTTACTTTAAATACTTATTTTTAAATTAGATGTAAGCAAACAATAATACCTTAAATTTAGAATTAATGATTTCGTGTATAATCTACTTTTTGTAAGGAGGGGCTATTCAAATGAACCAAAAACTAAAATTGAATTCCTGATATTTTTTTGTGTTTAATGTTTTAGTATTTAATTCATTAAAATGAAAGAAAATTTATGTTATAGAATTACAGCAAATACGTGAAATATGATTCATATAATCACAACCACTTCTTTATAATTATTACTTGGGAAAAAATCGAGCTTAGAAAAATATTTAAAGGGGACGCTATTCAAGTGAGCGGCACTGTAAGTTGTTCCGATTTCAGTGTTGGAAAGTAATACGAAAAAGACTGGCAACATCGCTAAATTTCCCCATTGTTTTCGGAGCAAAGGCAAGGCGCTATATGGCTTTAAGTTAGGTACTGTTCTTTTTAATGGGAAAAATTATTACGGGATGTTGCTTCCTCGTGAAAAACTTGTTTGCTAACACTAAAATCGGAACTTAAATGTCTGCGTTATAATATGTTCGACAATATATTTGCAAAATTTTGCCTGTTTTTATTACCATTTACAGTGTTGGAAGCCAACAAAAAAGGGTAGCATTGCCAATTAAGAAAAATTTCTCTGCGAAAAACATACTACTGTCTGGAGGAAAAATTAACTCACACCTACTTATTTGATATGCAGTATCAACCTTAAATATAAAAACTTAATATTTTACGTTTCGTGTGATTTAACTGCGATTTTTTTTTTAATTTTGTGAGTTTCGGTTTAAGTTGCAAACATACAAAACTCCTGGTATAATTTTAATAATATTATAAAACCCTATTTAGGGTACAATATAAAATTAACTGCGGACTTCACGCTGCGTCACAATGAAACTTCAACTGTGGCGAAATGATCTTAAAGCAAGAAATCATCTAATATTACAAAGAAAAAAATATTTAGCTCACATAGGTACTAGATCTATTGAAACATGATAAAATTGAAATTGAAATAATACAAAAATCAACACATATAGCTTGGTGATAAATTAAAAAATAAAATGCTAAATTTTCTCACTACATATATTTATATATTTTAAGTTTTAAGTAAGACTTAATATACAAATCGAGGCGAAGAGTACTTTTTCTTTGTATGAATGTCATATTTTCCGTAAGAGGAAAATGTGTGTCATATTTTCTCACAAATTGATGTTATTTCATTTAAATATTAATTTAATTTTGTGATAAACTCTGTGTCTATTCTAAGTTTACATTATTCATATTTATGAGTTCTTTCAATAACATATGGCTAAAACCAATATATAGTACGCGCGTTGCAAAACAAAATCAAACTAAAAATTAAAGTCGTGTTTTTCTTTAAATTGAAGAGTGAGTATACCATATCGGTACAATTCTTGATATTTTTCCTATAATTGCTTAAAAATCTACGCATAAATCTTTAATAGCCTTTATTCATTTTAACTTTTGCTTTTCTGTGTATGTAAAATCTTTAAAAATCATAACATAATTTAGAAAAAAATTTACTATATTAAGGAGGATTTTGGAAAATAGGTGTACAAAGAAGCTGTCCATTGAGGAACGAAGGTATATATCATTTGATACGTCCAAAAATGTACGATAAACGTTGTAACTCTTTAAGGAACATCTTAAAGCTTGTCACAGCCTAATATTTTCTTAGATCGTAGAATGGAAATGTGAATGGAAAATTGGCCTGATATTTTTAATTGAAGAGTAAGTATGTATGTATATCATATCGATAATTGATAAATCATAGTTTTCTTTCGATATAAAACTTCTGATATTTTTCCTATAATCGCTTAAAAATCCACGCATAAATCTTTAATAATCTTTAGTCATTTTTACTTTATATGCAGAACAAGTTACATCAAGCTCGGCTTTTTTGCTTTTCCGTGTAAAATCTTTAAAAATCATAACATAATCTGGAAAAGATTTTCTATATTAAACAGGATTTTGTAAAATATTTATACGAAGAAACTACCCATTGAGGAAAGAAGGTATATATCATTTTATACGTCTTAAAATGTACGATAAATGCCTAAGTGTTTAAACTTGACATAGACTAATATTTTCCCAGATCGTAGCCTGGAATTGTGAATGGGCAATCTCCTCCATCTCCCTATCCTGCAGCAATCTCAGTTTTTCTCCGTTGCATTGTTTCATAATTCCTGGTATGATTGGAAAAAATCCACCAATTAAACCCACTTCTTCAAATACTCCCCATCCAAATGGCCGATCTAACCCATGTATTCTTGACCTCATATTGGTCAATCGGTTGCACTACATTTTATCAAATTTAGTCAAATTTTAGTTTAGATTTGTGTTGCAGAAAAATCGATCAAGCAACCACACCCCTTTTGGTACCTACATACCATGCAAATTAGCGATTTATCCCAAAAACTCAAAAACTCCATGAGTTTCGTTATACAGAAACGTACGGGCTGGAGTTGGGTTGGCGGGCTCATGGAGTTTTAGTCGCTATGAATCACTTCGACGGCAAGTGTCGCTCATTTTGCGTGTGCGCATTTTACGAGCTGAATATGGACTACGGCAAATTAGTGAAGCTCCAAGTGCTAATTTAATTAAAATATGGATAAAGCGTTTTGAAGAGACCGGTTCAACATTTAAACCACAAGCAAATGGTCGCCCAAGAACATCTAGGACCGAAGACAATGTTGAGAGAGTTATGGAGTCAGTACGAGGAAATCCACAAATGTCAACTCGCAAGAGATCGTCTGTCTTACATTTATCGCGACGAAGTTTGCAACGAATTTTAACATTAAATCTTAAACTGCATCCATATAAGCTGCAATTAACACAAGAATTGAAAGAGTCTGACTTCATAGCAAGGCTCGCATTTGCTAATGAAATGTTTAATCGATTTTCCAATTTTGACAATATCCTTTTCTCTGAGGAGGCTCATTTCCTTATGAATGGGTTCGTAAACCGTCAACATTGTCTTTACTGAA
Source organism: Philornis downsi (assembly GCA_019455685.1). Classification (NCBI taxonomy): domain Eukaryota; kingdom Metazoa; phylum Arthropoda; class Insecta; order Diptera; family Muscidae; genus Philornis; species Philornis downsi. Next base: position 304,714 of record JAHXMU010000236.1, read on the forward strand.
ACAGTGAAAATTCCAAAATCAAACACCAGAAACAATAGCATAGTCCTAAAGTGACAGTATGGGCAGCAATCTCTGGCAGAGGAATAATTGGTCCTTTTTTTCTTCGAAAATGCGCGGGCCAAAACGTCACGGTTAATACGGAACGCTATGTTGAGATGTTGGACAGATTTTTGGCTCCAGAAATTGAAAGTTCAAGAATAGTGAATTCCAGAACTTGGTTCCAACAAGATGGAGCTACCTGTCACACATCAAATGACTCCATGGCGGTGGTGAAGCAGATGTTCCCTGGCAGATTGATTTCGAAAAGAGGTGATATCCCATGGCCCCCACGTAGTCCAGAATTGACGCCTCTTAATTTTTTTTTTGCGGAGATACCTCAAACACAAAGTCTACAGTAATAATCCAAGAAATATCGTTCAGCTCAAGGAGAATATCCGTGGTGAAATGGCAGCCATTACACCAGTATTGCTGAAGGAAGTTTTCAATAATTTTCGTTTGCGGTTAGAGGAGTGCCGTCGTAGAGAGGGTCACCATTTAGATGATGTTATTTTTAAAAAATAAACTCCATTTATTACTCTACAATGCCTTAGATTTATTTTAATCATACCTTTTGTATTTATATTTTAATCTATTTTTAAAATATGCACGTTCTATTGCGCCACCCTATAGTTCGCGCACGACCAAAATAAAGTCTGAATAGCAGCATCACTGCTTACGAACAACAGAGCTGCTGATGCTAATGGCCATCCGGTGGCGATAGGTTGAAATGGGCATATATTAGCAGCTAAACATGATTTATGTTAACGAATGCAAGACCTATAACTGAAATCCAAACGTATCTTTGAATTTGAATAAAGTATGTGGATCGTGGTATAATAAATGCAAGATTAAAGTATTTTCCACATAACTTGACTGAACCTTTGTAATACCGCTGGTAAGATCCGGTGAGAGAATAGATGTTACTGCAGTCTTCTCAAGCATTGAGAGCAGTCATCAGAGGTGAGTCTAGCAATAAACGAATACAAAGTAAATTTTTTCTTGGCCGACTTAAGGTTTGCTCGTTTGGGATGTTTTTTAAACGTCTAAAAGCTGGCTGATGAGACGGAGACGAGATAGATGCCTCCGACATCAATACATCTAATGACACGTCGGTTAGGAATTTAGAAAAATCTAATGATTTAATAGCAATACCCTCTTTCGGCAAGCTAAAATCCAGTTATACCAGACACTAAATGTTTGTTTAAGAAAATACACCGAACTGTATAGACCCATCATAGTCAATAATAAGTATCGGTGTCATATGAGTCATGCGCTGTTCATACAACTGTATGCTGATGCTGAACACTCTAGAATACAGTCAGTGTTGCTAGCAACTATATGGCCTGTTCCGTCCTATTATATATTACAAAACAGCACCGATATAGCAACGTACATCTCAAATTCTATGCTGGAAATACTATTTTGAATTTTACTTCAGTGTACTCGTCGTATACATCTCATATTTTACAGATTTGTAAACAAAACAAAAAAAAAAAAAACAAACTCGTTTAGTTTATCATTCTCGAATTTAAACCGGGTCAAAAATCAGAATTTTCCTATAAATTCAATTCGAAAGACAAGAAAACAAACATTTTGTTACAGCCGCAGTGGCAGAACCGCATAATTGAGACAAGTATCATCATTTCACATTGCATGGATTTAATTCTTTGTTTATTATTAATAAAATTATTCTTCGTTATTGTGTAACCCCCATGCGATGCACAGAGCACAAATAGAAGGACAGACAGACAAACGGACAAACATAATATATAAATAAGTGCTTCTCGAACAATACAAGACAGATAAACAGACCGAAAAAAAACTCCGCTTAAATGTGATCAACGACGAAATTATGAAGCAAACAGTTTTCAAAAACACTATTAGAACGGACAAATTTTGCAAAATCTTTTAATGTTTGCTGCATGTACCTTATTTATAATAAGTTAAGCTTAACGTTGGCCTGATACTCGCTGTTCAATTGAAAAATATTTATTAATGCAACATCTTTAATAAGCGATCTATTGAAGTATTTCGTGCGCCATCTATCGTATTTTAGTTTCAATGTTTTAGAAACCATAGCCATTAAATAAACAGCTTGCAAAAATTTAATATCCCAAAATAATATGCGGATATTAGTAACTAAAATAATAACTATATCGTAGATGAAATACCCCTACATAAGACTTAGTTGATTGGACATAGTTAAAAGAAATTATCTTCTTCTTCTTGGGTGGCGACTGGAATAGACATACTTATCTGTTATACGCCACCCGTAGAAAATAATTCCAACCGCTTCGATCTTCTGCGCTTCTCCTCTAATTCGTAACACCAAGTTTCGATAGTATTTCAAAACTGCCAGTACTGATTCATCCGCTTGCGCCATATAACAAGACAGGTAGAACCAACATCTGTCACGGTCGGATTTTTGTTTGTCGAGAAGGCTTTATCATTGAATCGCTTGCTTAGCCCATAGTAACATCTGTTAGTAAGCAATACTCTCCTCTTTGTATCCATGCTGACATCATTCGTTCTGTTTATAGCGCAACCGAGGTAAATGAATTCTTTCCCCACTTCAAAATTATAGTTGTCAACGTTCACACAGTGCCCCAATCGAATAGGCTCTTTGTTCGTTGAAACCAATAACTTTGTTGTGTCCTCGTTTACCACCAGACTCATTTTCGCTGCTTCCTTCTCAATGCTTGAGAAGGCTGCCGTAACATCTTACAGTTTTCGGCCAATAACGCCTATGTCATCTGCATATGCGAGTAGCATATGGCTTTTATTAAAGATGGTACCAGTCGTGTTAACTTTAGCTTTCCTTATAATCATCTGCAACAGAATGTTGGAGAGGTCGCACGATAGACTGTTGCCCTGCCTAAATCCTCGTTTGCTGTAAAAAGGCTCGCTTAGGTCTTTGCCTATCTTTACTGAAGACTTCGTGTCAGTCAGCGTCATTCTACAAAGACGTATAAGCTTCGTAGGAATTCCCAACTCGAACAGGGCCTCATACAATTTTTGCCGTATCGGGCTATTGAAAGCAGCTTTATAATCGACAAAATGATGGTACGTATCAATCTGTTGTCTTCGATATTGAGTCTTCTCTGGAGTTTGTCGTAGTGTGAATATTGATTTACCAGGTTTAAAACCACACTAATAGGGTCCAATCAGGTCAGTTAGAATCGGCCTTAGTCTTTCACATATCACTCCTGACGGGACCTTATAAGCAATGGGTAAAAAACTGATATCGCTTTTTTTAAACGCAGGACACAGTACACTCAAATTTCAATCATCGGGCTTGTTTTTCTCGAGCCAAATCTTATTTAGGAGCTGATGCAGGCTGTTTATCAGCTCATCACCACCAGTTCTAAACAGCTCTGCTGGCAGGCCACCAGCGCCTGCAGCTTTGTTGTTCTTAAGCCGCAATGCCGCTGTTCCGATTTCTGTTTGGCTCAGAGCTAGGCAATTTATGCAATCGTCGATAATTGGGGTGATTTCCTCACTCGTGCTGCCATCCGGAAGCAAGAGCTTATAAAAATGCTTTCTTCATAGTTGCAGCACATTCTGCGTATCTGTGACCAGATTTCCATCGATGTCCTTACGGAGGGGACCTCTGTTCCATCTTATCTTTTGGCAGAATTTTAAGGCTTCCCCTCTATACCTGTACCTTTTTATTTTCTCACTGTCACGAACTTTCCACAACCGCTTCTACCGCCTAAAAAGTTGGTGTGCCGTTTTTCTCTGCTCCTTGTAGCGTTTATTAACTGCACACGTTACAATTGGCTCCAACATTGCCCTGTATGCAGCATCCTTTTCCTCAGATGCTATGCGACATTCTTCATCGTACCAGGGTTTGTTTGCGCGCGGTTTCTCATACCCAAGTATGGTTTATGCGGCAGTTGCCACAGAATGCGCAATATTTTGCCACCGTGCGTCAGGAACATCAGGATTGGTGGCGTTTAGTTGTAATAGCTGAGAGAGTTTGGTGGAGTAGGCTGTAGCTATCTCAGGAGTATGCAGCCTTACGAAGACGAGCTTCTTCTATGCCTCATTACGAACATATTTCATTCTGCTTAATCTCGTGCGCACCTTAGTTGCAACTAGGTGGTGATCCGAGTCAATATTAGCATCACGACACACACGTCCATGACACTAGAAGCGTGCCTTCCGTCTATTACCACATGATCAATCTGATTCCTCGTGTTATGATCAGGAGATAGCCACGTTGCCTTGTGGATGTTTTTATGCGGGAATCTGGTTCCGCTTACTACCATATTACGTGTCGCAGCGCATGAAACCAATCTGAAACCGTTTCCGGAGGTGTTACCATGTAGACTGAATTTTCCGACTGTTGGACTAAGAATAACTTCCCTTTCTACATTAGCATTAAAATCTCCAAGAACAATTTTAATGTCGTGGCCAGAGCAGTGGTCATATGCTTCTTCTAGACACTCATAAAATGTGTCTTGAGTTTCCTCGTCCTTGTCTTTCGTCGGGGCATGTGCACAGATCAACCAACGTCATGAAAAAATATTTCGCTTTGATACGGATAGTGGCTATACGGTCACTTATAGGGTTAAACTAACTGGGAGACAAGGTGTCTCAGTCTCTTTCCCACAACAAATCCGCATCCGCATTCATGCCGTTCTGCATGGGAGCTGTAGTAGATGTCACAGTTTTTACGCCGAGTACATCCTTGTCCTGTCCATCGCTCCTCCTGGATGGCGGTAATGTCAGCCTTATATTCATCCAGGGCATCCGCCAGTCCGATAGAGGCACTTTCTCTGTAAAGAGTGCGGACATTCCAGGTGCATGTCCTTAGATCATAGTCCTTATAACGTTTGCGGGGATCGTCAACATTTAGGGTGGTACGTTTTATTACTTTCTTCGGTATTTTCATGATAATTTGAATTTAAGAATGAGCGGCTTATCAGGCGACTGCATCCGATCCTAGTGTTGGGGCTGCCAACGACCACTAGACTGGTGGGTTGAGATTCAGCAACAGAATTAATAAAAAGTAAATAAACGTAATTGGTGGTAACGATATATAAATCGCTACGATGTATTCGATTAAAATTGGCAATAAATATGAGCTGGTTAACAGAGTCATCTCAAGTCAACAAACATGTCAACTAAAATAAAATAATAATTTGAATAAAGCAAAATTCAAAAAAGTATTTACAGCATAGAATTTGAGATGTACGTTGCTATATCGGTGCTGTTTTGTAGTATATAATGGGATGGAACAGGCCATATAATAACTAGAAACATTGACTGTATTCTGGAGTGCTTCACCTCATTAATGTCAGCATACAGTTGTATGAACAGCTCATGACTCATATGACACTGATGGATCTAAAAATTTGGGGTATTTTCTTAAACAAACATTTAGTGTCTGGTATAACTGGATTTTAGTTTGCGAAAGAGGGTATTGCAGTTAAATCACTAGATTTTTCTAATTTCCTAACTGACGTCATTAGATTTATAGATGTCGGAGACATCTATTTCGTCTCCGTCTCATCAGCCACGCCAAAGTTATGCTTCTCGACGTCCCAAAGCAGCGAAACTTAAGTCGGCCAAAAATTTACTTTGTATTCGTTTATTGCTAGACTCACCTCTGATGACTGCTCTCAATGCTTGAGAAGGCTGCAGTAACACATAAAACCCTCGTGGACTTCCAATTAAATACATACATAACATTCTATGTTTTATGTACTGCCCTTTGAAGAGCATTCAGTTACTATCAGTGAATATGACAGAAAGATCACATTTTCCTGTTGAGTGTCTATAGGGATTCATTTTACAAAGCCACCTTTTCAAAATTATGTTTCATTGCTGAACTTGAGAATTTTCTAATTATGCATATCTTTATCAACTTTGGGCTTAAAAAGAAAAATACGAAAATTAATACTTTTTATATATTTCGAAAACTTATCATTTATAATAAATGTTGTATAGCTTTTCGCTTGGGCTTCTCAAGATTTTTCAATATGACATTTTAAAGTTATTTTTTTTTTCAATATAACCAATCAAATAATTAATTAATTAGGATAGCCAATTTGATTTTTTCGAAATCAATTACGAATACATTTTCGGTACAGCAATTCAATGAACGAAACTTGAGAAATGAGCCACTTAAAAATGTTCCATTTATTGAAAAAATAATTCAGCGAAATGCAAAATTTTAAGTATACAAGAAAAGAAGAATTTTACTAAAACGTAAATGCATCTTTAGATATGCGCATAATTTCCCCTACTGCTCTTTTTTGTTAGGTTTGGTTTTGATCTAATAGATTTTTCTGTTATTACTTGAATGGTAATTTTTGGGGAAAAAAAAATAGAACTGATTTTGAAAAAAAATCGTGAAATTTGTAACTACATTTTTCTACCAGACATTACTATATTTTTCGCGAGGAATATTTGCTTAAATTGCAGTGTCAAGCTTTTTTTTTTTGAAGGTTTCAAAAACTGAAATCGGAATAATTTACATTTCTACGCTGTAATGAAATGAAATTGTTATGTAATGGGATGGAATTTTACAAATATTTTGTGAGAAATAGTAAATCGTTACAAAAAAGGTGACAATGCTGCTGACTTTCTACGCAAGCAAGCAATATCCCGTGGAATTGTTTCCTTGTGAAAAGAACATAGCACCAAGCTTAAAAGAAAATATGACAACAAACTATCACAGAGGTGAATTACGTGCTGATACTTAATGTTTCAAATATATAAAAAATATAGTATAAAAACAATTTGTTTGCCGGCGGATTGAGATTGAAATTTGAACTTTCAATTATGGCTGCCTTTTTGTAAAACTAACTATGTTCTTTTCACGAGAATAATATTCCACGGGACATTCTTTCCTCATGAAAAAATTTAGTGGTATGTCCAGCTTTTTTTAATTGGTTTCCAACACTAAAATCTGAACAATTTACATTTTTCGCCATAATATGTGCTCATAGTATAGTAACAGCCTAAACGTTTTCACGAGAAAATAATTCCACGAGATATTGTTTGCTCGTGAAAAATATCGCGGCATTGCCAGCTTTTCTTGTGTTGAAATCGCAACAGCTGATGTTTTTACATCGTAACTTGTTCGATAATACATTTTCAAGTTTACAAATGTAATATCGAACATATTGCGGCGCAAATCTGTATGTTTTTCCGACTTCAGAGAAGAAACATTTCTTCGTGAAAAAACGTAGTACAGTTTGGTGGAAAAAATTACCTTCAATTTCCACGGCCATATTTTTCTTATATGGAGTTTCACTGCGAAAATTCATCATAGTACCAGACTTAAGTTGGCTCTAGTTTTCGAAATATTATATTTTGTTTACAACTTCGGAACTTTATTTTGTTTTATTTATTTTATTTTACATGTATGCATTTTGGAAATTTATGTATGGTTGCGAATTTTTTGAAGAGAGAATAATGAAATAATTCACTCCAGTTAAGTTTGGTAGTAGCCTTATCTGGAGAATTTGTAAGAATTTTGATTTGTTATGTCATTTCTAAGCTTTGAAATACGATGTGATTCAATTTGAGATGTATTCTAAGCAATTTCAATTTTGGATCTAAACTGTAAATGATAGATTCACACCAGCAATATTTTTCGGAATGTAACTTCAGCTTCTCTGCATTAGTTCTAGTTCGAGAGATGTTTTAGAAAATTTTTTATACAAAATGTTCTAAATTGCCATTAAATATGTCAATTTTGTGAAATTTCTGATTTTTTTTATAACCCTACTTGCCAACATAGATAGTGTGACATTTTTGAAATCCTCGTACAAAATCTTATATTGATATAGCCTTCATATCATTTCCTTTTTATGGAAAACCCCTAGCTAGCAATTTATCAAAATCATACTTTTGATTGATTCTTGTAGAATTTTTCCTAACACATCATATTTAAATCTCGGGGAAATTGAAAGAAAAATAAAGAGGTTATAGAAAAGAAACGGAATGAAACATATTTTGGTGCACATTTTATAAATTATTTTTTATAAACCTTAAAATGACGATATATGGTTTTTGATCTCGACGTTAGATAATACTTAATAACATAATTTGTATGTCTTCACCCGGAGGTATGAAGGTACTAAATACGTTTCAAGACTTTTTAAGGCTATCTGACCGGAGGGACACGATAGCCGTCGTAAATCATTATGGAATTTCTTAAAATTAAGCACAGCCTAGTATTTTGCCGCGAATTGTATGTGGGATACATCCCTCATACAAATTTTCAGAAACTACTTTTTTTCCGTTGTAACTTTCAATCCGAAACCAGTGGCAACCTAAATTTGGTTCGTTGCATTGTTTCATAATTCCAGGTAAAATTTAAAAAAATCGACCGATTAACCCAACGTTTTCTGGTATCTCCCATACAAATTACGGATTTAATCCATATATTCTTGGCTTCATACGGGAGCGGTTCCAAATTTAGCCGACTTGAAGTATAGATGGTACCAGTAGTTTGAAAAAAAAAAATATTTTATAAAACATAAGTTTTAAGTTTCAAGGCGCCACTTTGTTTAGTATTTTTACTTGAACCATCAAAAGTAAAGGATATCAGTGAATTTGTACACAATGTTTGTATTTGAAAAATTTCAGTCTAGCCAATATTAAAACCGAGCTAGATAAAATATTGACTAGCAGAGTTTAAGCAGGGTCGTACGAGCTGCCGAAACGAACATTGTAGTGGGCAACCAAATGAGGTTACAAAATGGTATTGGGTGATCGTCGGCTGAGGGTGTGTGAGCTAACTAAAATGATAGGCATTTCGAAAGTGGTACACATCGTATATTGACCAAAGATTTGAAGATGAAAAAGCTAAGCGCAAGATAGGTATCGTGTTTGCTTCTAATAGAGCAAAAACAGCAGCATTGAAAAGATGTTTCAGAAGAGAGTTTGACGATGCCTCACCGCAATAAAGCCGAATTTTTGCGTCGATTTATAACCATGTATGGTACATGGATCCACCACTTTACGCCTGAGACAAATGAAAAGTCAAAGTAGTGGACTGGAATGGGAGAATCGTATCCAAACAAGTCGAAGACGGTTCTGCAGACAAGGTTGTGGCATCTGTTTTTTTTTCTTGATTTTTACTGGTTGACAATGCCCCAGTTCTCACATCCACTATTGCGATGCCCAAAATTAATGAATTAAAGTTCAAATTCCTTCATCACGCACTTTCCTTCGGACTATTTTCTATTTCCAAACTTGAAAAAATAGTTCGGTGGTAAAAGATTTGTCAACAACTGAAAGAGAGCTGGCTATTTTAAGGAGTTTGACAGTTCTTACTATAAACAGATTATACAGGGTGGGTCATATGAGTGTTGGCGATTTAATTCTTCAATTTCTCGGTAACGCGTAGCGCGGGGTGGCGGGGGGATATGTTGTTCGCTGCGCCGCTTCCTGGAAATTTAGTCGCCATGGAGCCGTACACGGGAGTGCAGCGTGCATTTTGTGTCCGAGCGTATTACGAAAACAATAAATCAGTGATTACTGCACGACGTTTGTATCGGCATGAGCACGGTTTACACGATTTAAGTGAAGTTCCAAGCGCCAATGTGATACGAAAATGGATAAGAATGTTCGAAACAACCGGCTCAACAGTACCAATTACGGTTCGTGGTCGCCCTGTGTGGGCTGGGATAGCGTCAACCGATATTATTGAACCATACTTTTTTGAGCACGAAAGAGGGCATGCGAGGACGGATAGAGCGAACAATTATTGCAACATGCTAGCAGACTTTTTGGTGCCAGCTTTGCAAGGACTTCGAGGCAATACCTCGAGGATGTGGTTTCAACAATTTTTTTCCTGGAAAACTCATTCGAAAAGGGGGGATATTGAATGGCCCCCACGTAGCCCCGATCTCTCTCCATGCGATTATTTTCTATGGGGCTACCTCAAATCGGTAGTCTACGAGAATAATCCGACCAATTTAGAGCAGTTGAAGAGGAACATTATTCAGGAAAGTAACAAAATACCGAGAACAACTTTTCAACGAGTTTTCCAAAATTTGCGAATTCGGTTCCAAGAGTGTCAAGCAGCCGAGGGAAGCCATTTGGACAATATTATTTTTAAGTCTTAAAAATTCCCATGCTTCTACTTTTTAAAAATACAAATATATTTTTTTTATGTTTCGTAGTTTTGTTTTAATTGAATATTTAAACCGCCAACACCCTTATGGCCCACTCTGTAGAAGCTATTAAATATCGCTGGAAAAAGTGTACCGAGCTAGGAGATTATGCTACAAAATAAAGAAAATTCTCCCCAACTTTTTTGTTTAGTCTTGGATCTGCC
>JAHXMU010000237.1:0-36525 GCA_019455685.1 Philornis downsi
GATGCACAGACCTGACCACATCTGTAACGCCTCCAATTTTTTTATAATCTTGATTATTTCTTGCACAGTAGGTCAATTACGATGCCCATAATCACTCCGTAATACATGAAAAGTGCCCACGTTTGAATCACCACTTTTGCAGTAAGATTTCACTATTTTTGCGCGTTCTTCGGTTGTTAAACGATCCATATTCGTAAATGACAAAAACCTTCACTAAATAGATAATACTTAAGATGACAGCTGACAGCTTTGCTAGCCGGGGGGTTTTGAAACCACTAAATAGATAACCCTGTACATTTGTATCGCCTTTCCGGGAACAAAGCAAGAACTCTATCTAACAATTGTTACTACACAAAATTTATAGCGATCTATGGCTCCCACCCTTACCCTTTTATAAGTAATCAACAAAAATTGAATTCTATTAATTAAATTTGGTAAACTTTAGTAGAAAAATCAGAAATTAGTACATCGATACAAATGAATTTCTGCCATTGTTTGCGTAACTTTGAAATAACACCGCAAAAGTTGCTGGCGACTACCGTGAACCATATTAAAGGTTTTACAGGCAGCTGCAGTCGATTTTGCGGCAACTACCGCAGCATATTTCATATGTAATGTGGTTGCAATTACAAAGTTATCTAGTTATTGGGCACGAAATCCCATGGGAACATGGTTTGAATTTTTTTCATAACTTGCGGCATTATGGTGAAATATTTGAAATGTGCTGAAAGCTTGCTTAAGTGCTTCAAGCAACAATTTAGGTACTTTGAAATTTTTGTTTGAATAAATTACGTGCCAACTAACTAATAAAGGAATGTTATTTATGTAGAAATGTACGAATCTTGCATTCATTGCTATTCATAAAGTGATAAAGAAAATGATTTTTCTACCTCAGTGGAAATCAAAAGGTAAAAGTTAATTCTTTTGTTAAAGTTGGCCCTCATTAGAATCAGATTAAATTTCATGCACCCACATTTACAATGGCCAAACATCAAATTGATTGGATTTCAATTATAGCAAAAAGTTTATTGTATAGCGAATAACTGCTTTGATTTTCCCAATTTTATGCTAAGCATTAAACTCCAAATGTATCGAATGAATGAAATGAAATGAACTAGAAACTTCATAATGACCACGGCCTTCATTGGATTTACAAAGCAACAACTTTGCTGTTTCGTCCAAAGAAGAATAGCATCAGAAATGGAGGAGATTCGACGTAACTATAGCAAAGATATTGTAGGATGGAAATGAATAAATTTCTTATTGAAAAATTGCACTCGCAAGTTGCACAAGGATAAAGGAATCTTAACAATAGTAAATTGAAATAAAACATTTGTGTGATTACACCGCAACACACAGAATTGTTTGGTCCAAAAAAAATATTACTGTTCCGCCAAATTTACCTACCAAATAGTTAAAATTAAATACAAAAGTGGTGACTCAAACGTGGGCAGTTTTCGTGCATTACGGGGTGATTATGGTCGTCATAATCGATCTACTGTGCAGGGATCTTTTCAAGATTATAAAGAAATTTGGAGAGATGTGTAGGTCAGGACTGTGCACCATCGCAATGTACGCACTGCCGAAAATATCGCTTCTGTTAGTGAAAGCATAGCGGAATTTCAATTCGGAGCTCTAACATAACCGACGTTTTTGGGACTGCAATTGAATATTATCAACTGGACGATACGTGGTTTCAACAGGATGGTGCGACGAGCCACACAACATGACCAATTTTGGCTTTATTTTATGAGAAGTTTTCAGAAAGAGTAGTTTCACGTTTTGGCGATGTCTATTGGCCACCAAGATTATGTGATTTGACACCGTTAGACTTTTTTTTTAGGAAGCTACGGCAAAGACGAATAACTCCCTTTAGGTACTTTTTTTACGAAGCTACAGCAAAAACGCAGATAACTCTCAAATGTTAGAGCCGTTAAAAGCCATCATTCGTCAAGTTATCGCCGAGATACCGCCCGTAATGTGAGAAAAAGTGATCAAAAACTACTTCAAAAGTATCCACAGCTGCAACCAATTCTAAGGCAGCCATTTAAATAATATTGAATTTTGGATTTACCTATAATGTCAAGGTCCAGTAATTATAATGAAATAAAAATTTCATCGAAATCATAGCTTTATATGTGTTTTATTTTATTTAAATTTAAAAACGGAAAATGGATAATTATTCATTTATAGAAGTGTACCATTGGTGCTCCCGAAATATATTTCTATTAGACTGTGTGCACTAGTTAATAAGCACTAAGGAGGCATCACCAAAAATTATTTCTTTACTATGAGAAGTTTATATAAAATTCGCTACGGTTGACATGTATTTTTGTTACCTACGATCGATTGTTTGTGCTTCTCTTAAATATTTCTAGAAACAATTTTTGTTTTATTAAATTAATAGATTTGGATCCTGTCTTGTTGTGATATTTTTTTCTCTTCATTACTGGTTCCAAATTGACCGGAATATGAAACATTATTGCACATAACATTCAAATTGGCGTTGGTCATATAAGTCAATTTCGTTGAAAATTGTTATTCTTTTTTTTTAGATACACATAAAATATTTACAAAATAAATCGATGGCAGAGTCAATTCTTGCCACTGTTTTGCATTTCTGTCTCTCTGACAGACAAGATAACTGAATATCAACATAGCCTATTTGCTATATTTTGCATCTGCTGTTTCTAAAGTCAGTTGCTTTTCATTGAAAATGAAGGTACACATATGCTCCCCCTTTCAGCTGGAAGTAATGCCAATATATATTATAATTTACTTTCGTATGAATTTATGGCACATGTTATTACGCCGAAGAGCATTGTTTATTCCATCCTGGCAGATATTGCTACAGCAATATCGTTGAACGTTGTATCGTCAACAGCCGTGCAGGGAACATGAACGTACTATTATAAAATATTCATTGAAATTTGTAAAAACAAAAATAAATAAAAATAAAATAAACAAATCAATATACATAAGTTATTCCATTCAACATAAATGTGAACACAAGTCTTCGGTTTCAGCTCAACGTGCAAGGGAACAACCAAACAATTTGTTTCAAATTTATGATACACTCCTTGACTGTACGAATATGTGTGTATAGTATAGTATTTACGTGCTCCCATATGTGTACGCCAACCTTTATCATATGTATGCCAGCATAACATGTTTATACTTTTGTTTGTGTACGTGAGTTTAAAGAAACTGAGCGTTCAGATATGTCGGGGAGTTTTGAAAGTTTTGAATCAATATTTAATTTTTAGACGAAGTTAAATTAAACAAATTAATAAAATGTGTATCCTTCCTATGACAAGTCCAGATAAAATATCTTAATTTTGATACAGTTTTTCATTATTTACATTTTATTAATATTGCCCCTCTTTAAAATATTTGAAAGCAGTTCCATTGCTGGTTTTCTATTGTTAGAATATGACCAGCAATTTAATAATTAAAAAGACTAATGCCATTTTATATATCGTGTTACAATTTGCCACTTTTTTTAAGAGATACATATACGAGCGTAAGCGTAGTTTGATGGTATTGACTCTACTGTACGCTATCAAATAGCAAATGGGCGAAATACGGAAAATTCACAATAAGCTATCCATTTATTTTTATCCGCTGAAACACATCACGCAAATATTTTACATGTTCTTGAATTGGAGCTTGAATCAAGCTCATATTTTATACAATATATATGTAGTGTTAAACATTTAATGGTTTCAAAGCCACTGGTCCGGCAAAGCTGTCAGCTGTTAAATACCTATCATCTGAAGTGTTGTTTATTTAGCGAAAGGCTTGCCATTTACGAATATGGGTCGTTTAATAGCCGAAGCACGTGCAAAAATAGTTAAAATTTACTATAAAAGTGAAGCAGTATTTATGGCTTTAAATTACAAGATTGTTAAATGAAATGAAAAGAAATGAAATGAAGTGAAATGAAATGAAATGAAATGAAATGAAATAAAATGAAATGACATGAAAAAAAAAATGAAATTATGGGCCAGATTCAGAGAATTCGAGAAAAATCCATTATCAAATTGACTTAAAAATACGAATTGGGAAGTATCTGGATCTGCAGAATCCAAATTTATCTATCTACGTGTAGCTGGTTAATGTAACGCAATCAATTATATTAAATTGGGAAGATGCGTATTGGATGTGAAAACATATTTTTTTAATTTATTACCTTTTAAGTTAATAATAAATTTCATGCCGCAAAATTTGTTATCATTCAAAGCAAAACCTTTCGTTGATTCAAATCGTAACGTCGTTATTAGTATTATATTTTCAGTATATAGTTTATATAGTAGTATATGTTCACATTACTGAAAGCAATCTGGTAGCACTTGTGCTGGAAATAGAGAATCGGCACAAGTTTTAATACAATCCTGCAATTAATGAAAGTGTTCGGTCTTTTGAAGTAAATACTTCCATTTTTTTTAACTGAGTAACAAATTTTAAGCCAATGATGTTCCGCATAATTGTATTACATCAATTTAGTAAAACAGGATGGCGCACCAATTGCAATAAGAAATTCAAATAATTTTTTCCAATCAATGTATATCATTTATTTTTTCTTCATTATATAGAACATTAATTTTTTTTTATATTATATTTGGCCTTAACCCATGGGGGACCCAATTTCCTTGCTTTTGAATCATTCTCAACTCATGCAATCGCTTGACAATGGTTTGGTGGATAACTCCTGCCACTAAAGCAATCTCTACCTACATTTCACACGGATCAAGCAACACCGTGAGTTCTGTGTCTTCGAAAGTTTTTCGTCTTCCTTCACGCGAACGCTCGTCAACATTAAAATCACCATGTTAAAAGCGATGGAATCAACCTCGACACGTTACCTTACTTAAAGCAGCATCTCCGTAAATGTTTTGAAACTCTCGATGAGTTTCAGCTGTCGTTTTCTCCGATTGAAATAAAAAAATCAATACCTCCTGCGTATGACGACTATTTGGACCATAATCATATATATTTTCGCAACCAAAGGAATATGACGTCAAAAGAAAATCACTATTGTGTCGGGGGGTAATGTTTAATGCTGGATCCAAATACTATTGAAACCGATGCGTCTTCAGCGTAGTTTTGGGTTAGAAAAACTCCTTCAACATTTCTAACGGTCCCCATTGACAGTTGATTGTAGTACAATTTGTGCGCCACCCTGCATGTGAAATACATCATCGTTCAAATGTCCGTTGCGGCTTCGCTCGGTGGCACAGATCCAAGAGGTTCAAGTTTTGATAACTGTGCCACATGTATCGTACTTAATTTGAGCAATGGTGTGAGTTATGTTGACTTTCAGGTCACTGGCCGATTGCCGCTTATTAGCACAGATATGTGGCTTCAGAAAAATTCGCATGAAAAAGAAAAGCGGCTCAAATTTCAAAATTTGGACGGCCAATTTACATCAGAGATTATCGAGGGATTATCACACCCTCAAATCGTTCATGCGGAATATCCATTGTGGCGTTTGTTGTGTAGCACGTTGCGCCATCGTACTAATACCTAACGTTTCTGTGCAGTCAGGTCAGGTGACCTTGGAGGTCAGCTGAAAATGGAGTTGCCAGATATTAATTTATTTGGGAATTTTCGTTGGAACTCTGCCGCAACTGGTCTGGCTCTGCGTGCAATTACTCCATTTTGCTAGAATCAAATGCTGTTGAAATGGATACGTCTTCGGCGTAGCTCTGGGTAAGGAAAACTTATTTAACACTCTTTAAATAACAGTTCCCATGGGTCCCCGTTTGTGGTTGTTATCACCCTATATAAGTATTCCACTGGGCGAAGTTTCAAATTGTTATTAAATTGTTTGCCACCCAATGTTTATGCCGACAATTGATTCATATTTTCGATTTATCCCAACCTACCATACATGCTTGTAGTATTTAAAATTTTATTCAAAAGCTTGCTCATCCGATAAAATTTATTTGCAAAATCATGCCAAAGTACTGATTTGCTACCTGTTTGATGATGGACTAAAAACTCAAGCATACTAAGTATAATTTGTATCTTATATTAAAGTTAACCTAAGTTGAATTTGTCTGATTATAATTGTGCATGTCCTTAGCCAAATATTTTGAAATTGAGAAATTTCCTATTTCATATATACAGAGTATTTCATTCAATACATAGCTTACACTTTTCAGGGAATATGCAAATGATGTCATTATTGCACTCGTTAAGGACTCTCATAAATTATAATGTTAAAGCCAACATATTCATTTCACTTGTGGGTATTCCTTTTTCCTAGTTTTAATGAAAAATTGTTAGCCAGCCATAAATTAAGCAAGAGAGAAAACACCTCCACCTTTGAATGTCATAGTCAGGCAACTACATAGTGGTTCATTTTAAACTTAAAGTCATTTATTAACGTTAACTAACCTAATCCCTTATGGTTTTTGGAAAATGGACACCAAAAAAAAAAAGTGGAAAAATTGGCGTAAATGTGCAAAATGTTTTGCACAAGAAATAATAGGTTTTACTATTAAGAGTGAATAAGAGTTAACTTTTGATATGACCAAGAACCGGCACGGACACATAGCTTAGGAATTTGTGTACAAACATTTTCAATGGAGTTAAAATTTTAATAATGACATGGAATATAATGAAACATAAGATATAAGGAAATAAATGAGTTTCTGGAACTTACTCCTATGTTACTTGTTATAACCAGAACGCAGTCAACATCGGACATTTTTTTGTTTTTTTTCTTCTTTTTTTTTTTGTTCTTTAAACAATATTTTCTACTTGTGAAAGATGCTGAACGATATTTATAGCTTTCGATAACAAAACTTATGACTAAATTGGGGAAAATTCCGATACCAGAAAAGGCTTGATGACTAAAAAGAGAGCTGTGACATGTGAATATTGCCCGAATTGTGCCACAAAACGGGGCAAATGGGGACCGTTATTTAAAGATATTGAAGGAGTTTTTCTTACCCAGAACTGCGCCGAAGATGTATCCGTTTCAACAGTATTAGATTCTAGCAAGCAGAGCAGAGCTCCAACGAAAATTCCCAAACAAATTAATATCTGGAGACTCCATTTTC
Source organism: Philornis downsi (assembly GCA_019455685.1). Taxonomy (NCBI): domain Eukaryota; kingdom Metazoa; phylum Arthropoda; class Insecta; order Diptera; family Muscidae; genus Philornis; species Philornis downsi. The sequence goes on from JAHXMU010000237.1 coordinate 7,071, forward strand.
TGCTGGCCCCAAAATCACCTGACTTGACTTCACCAGACTCATTTTGTGGGGCTGTGTTAAGCAAGAGGTGTATAAAACGAAACCAAGGAACTTGGCTGAATTTAAAAAGTCCATTAAAACAATTTTTGAGGCGATCGCGACTTCAAACCTTCAGGCCGCAATGGATAATTTCCTGATCAGACATCGCATATACGTTAATGAGCACGAAGGTCATTTATGGCCTATCATGTTGAAAGTCAATTTGATTTTTTTAAAATTTAATTTTCTACGTAATAAAAAGAAAACCATAAATGAAATATGTATATTGATTAAAAAAAAGTTACTTGAATTTCTTATTCTAGCACAATTGCTACGCCACTCTGTAGTGTTTACCCTCTTGATCCTGAGAATTGAAATGGACTTTGCATTGCCACCCTTCTTCTTTTATTTCTCGCATAAATTTGACAGTTTTCAAAATTCATCCTTTGCTCTGCAATTTCTAATTATCAGGCTGCAATAACTTTCATTATCGTCAGTGGTGTTTTCTTGTATTGCCTGACAAAAAAAAAATTGACTGGATAATATATATGATATACTCGTATTCAACACAAGTTACCTCATTTTCAACTTCACATCACACATCACATCTCTCTGTAAATTCAATATAATTTGGGACGGAGTTAGGAAACTAGTTCTGAAAATTTACTATATTGCCATGGCCCCGTTGGGTACGACCAAGAAAAATTGACCGATTTAGTTGTAATCATTGTCTGTTCTAATGGATTTTTTCAAAAAATGACTGACCGATATTGTCTGTCTGTGGCGGTTGGTACTTTGACGGCTTCTATCAAACCTGTGGTTTATAATCAGTCGCTGATTCAACATAATCATGTCAAGTTGAACGATTGAGCAGTACCTATAAATGACAAAACTTTATTATCAAAATAAGTGTTTATTAGTGCAATAGTTTCACGAGTATGGGCTCATTTTGGTGGTCAAATTTGGAACGACCGGTTCGGTAAATAATCAGAGAATAATCGTACACCTGAAGAAATGCCAGATCAGTCGAAAACATTGCCGCTGTTCGAGAAAGTATACAAGAGAATCCAAGGCAGTCGATACGCAGACTTCAATTCAATTTTGCATCCAGACTTGGATCCAATTGATCCAAGAGCTCATAGCTAATAACTGAATACAATAACATTTGCTCACTGTTTGGGTCTACGATCGTTTGGAGGTGAACCCCAATTTTAGTTGAAAAATCATTTTTAACAACAAAGGCAATTTTTGGATAAAACGCACTAAAAAATCATATATAAGAGAAATCAAGCTCACAGGAGATCCAGCAAGTGGCGATCTCCTCCACAAGAAATTACTGTTTAGTGCACTTCTTCGAAAACCATCACTGATTGTGAGCCATCACTGTCAACGGTGATGATTAATAAAACGACGTTGGATAAGCCATCAGCGTCAGTGGCAATTGTTACAGATTAGTGAAAAGCAATTGTTTTCTGACCAAATTGAACGACATGGGAGTGAAAAACTTGATATTTATGCCGGACTGTGCTACACAACAAACGCCACAATGCATATTTTGAAGAGAGAGATAATCTCTCTAGGAGATGGTGTGAATTGGCTGCCAAAATCGTGATAATTTACCCGCTATTCTTCTTTATGTGGGGTTTTCTGAAATCGCATGTCTATATCCTGAAAGTCAACATAACTCAGACTCAGGGTGGCACACAAATCTTACTACTGTCAACTGTCCATGGGGACCGTTTCACTTTCTGCTGGCCCCCAAGGTCACCAGACCTGACTGCACCAGATTATTTTTACGAGGTTATGTTAAGCAGGAGGTGTACAAAACGAAACCAAGGAATTCGACTGAATTGAAGCAGACCCCTCAGGCCTCAATGAATAATTTTCTTATTAGGTACCGCATGTACGTAAATGAGCGTGGAGGTCTTTTACGGCCTGTCATCTTCAAAAAAAAAAAAATTATATCAAATAAAATTGAATTTTCTATACAGAAAGGAAAAAAAAAAAAAACAAATGACATGCATTGATTAGAAAAGAGAGTTGACTGAAATTCTTATTGCAGTGCAGTTGGTGTGCCACCTTGTATAATGGCATACATGGGCCTCTTAAATAAGAAAATAATTTCACTTGTACCTCAAGCACAGCTTGTTTTGTTCTCTTTCTGAAAAAATTAGAAAACCCTTAACAACTTCTAAGCGGAATTTATTATATAATAATGTTTCTTTAATTCGGAAGAAAATGTGAATGGAACCGAGCAATTTACAATTTTACTTCTGACAAAAGTAAGACACAAATTTGTAAGTCAGTTCACTTTAATGAAATTCCCATACTGACTTACAGTTAAATAAAGATCACTGTGGAAAGTTCAGTCAAGTGAACTGTCTTATATATCATATACTCTCTGGCAAAAGTGTGGTGAGTTCTAATATGGATTTGTTCTTATCAAACAAAAAAAAAAAAAAAAAAAAAAAAATAAATCTGAAACAAAATACAATAAAATATGTAAATCTATAAATTTCTGATGTCTTCTGCTAAGGAATTATGGAGATACTGCAGATTATTTCTACATTCCACAATTTGTATATATGTATCTCTATAGGTATATAGAGTATCCCTAGGGGGCGTGACATTAGAGTCAATTTTAATTCGCAGAGTAAGTTTGTTAAATGCTAATATGGATTTAGTATAATTCAGTGAAACATACGAATCTATTATTATATGGATTCAGTTAGATAATTTTCTAAGGGAATTGTCAGAGAGTTTTGTCAAAAAAATGCAGGTTCTTCGAAACTTGCCATGGCATTTCATACTCCAACAATGGTGTAAAATGCAGCGAATTGTTTCGTAATACCCAATAAGTTCGACGGCTATCTCCGTCAAACTCAAATGAAGATGTTTAGTCCTGCTTTGTCAATTTTTCTTTCGGTAGAAAATGTTATTGACGGGGCAAAGTGGGATTCACATTTTCAACCCACTGGTACCATTCATATCCGAGAGTTTCTGATAAAGTCGATTTAGCATAACCTTTGCATCCAGTGATGCGAAATCTTATTTAAAATACGAAATTGTAGATAAATTCATTGTTCGATTTTTTCATCGATCATAAAAATCGCAAAAAACACTTGAAATGAACTTACAAAATTGAACAATGTAAATAAAATACACCTAAATGAAGGATTGCTGTTAGACTTTGCATCAGTATAGAGAAAATTGTTCCATTTTAGCGACAAAACGAATATTTTAAAGAATTCTAAATCAACACACTCTATTCTATTAAGAAAAGATTGAATGATTGAATTGCGGAAAATCTATCATTTTGTATGTAAGCTACCAGAAAGATGTTGCAAAGTGCAAAGTACCAGATCTGAAGTATATCTTAGCATATTTTAAAATTATATTTCTTCTTTTTTTCTCTATGCTTCAGGCGACAAATTTGTCATTTCTCCTTATCTCCTTCAATGGCACACATCCCGTATTCTATCCATCTCCAGCTATAAGTGATGCTCGTCGGTTGTAGCCTATTTAACTCTAAATTTGCTTAAAAAGCAGACTGAACAAAGTGCATCCCCAAGGCATACATCGGCCATAATTATATACTTTGCATCAGAATGGTTGGACATTACAGGTGCAAACTATTACAACGTTGCTGCGTAATAATTCCAAACACTCATTTATGAACTAACTCTTTCACAGCAAGATTATACTTTGGGTCAGACTTCACTTTGCTCTTTATCTTGTAATTTAGACAGGCGTTCAACGAAATCTTTACATGGGTTTTTTTCATATGATGCCTACATAAATACGAAGAATCTACCTCTGCTTGAAACTATTTTATTATTTTTGTATGAAAATGGTTTAGTTGGAAACAGAAAGTCTACAAATCTGAGATACAAAAAGGGCATTAGTGGTACACCTTTCACATACATACATATATAATGTATAAAATGTCATTTACATCAGCAGGATGAACACAAAATCCTGCTGGTATATGATAGGATTTATTGCGAAATAGCTTAGCATCAGAATGAAAGAAGAAACTTCATTTATTTTAAATATTTTTTCAGCTTGAAAACATACTATTTGTAAGTGTTTGTAAAGTATTCATATCCTTCTTATCCTCTTGTTCATACCAATTTAACAAATACAAACATGTGTGAATTTCACAGTAACTGTGTTTGTGCTGTTTATTTGAATTTGGCACAATGCAAATGTTCAACTAGACATTTTTCATTGAGTGTTTTATTCGTATTGATGTAAAAATAACTGTCATTTTGTGGCACATTTGATAAACAAACAAAACATTCGATAAATTATCGATGGTCTCTACCATGATGGTCTTGAAAATATTATGTTTTTAACTGCAATATGCATTGTATGTGATCAAAGACCATATTATATGGAATGGCTTCCATTCGAAATTAGTATTAAATGTTTTATATTTTATGCCCATCAAGTGTTGTCTTTATGCGCAAATGTAATAAATTGAAATTTATTGCCGTATTTTATTACTTTCTTCGTATGACAGTATGGGCACATATAAATATTTTATTAATTGCCATATAAACATGTAAACACAAAAGGATATTATTTGTGCATTTATTATTATTTTTGGGAGGTATAAATCTCTATAGCTCAACATCTTTATCATTTCACTTACAACACAGAAGATAAAATTTATGGGCATTTTGACAGTATAAAAATCGTTAAAATCGATTCACTGAAATCGTCTCTCGAAGAAGTGTATTTTGTAAGGCAGTTCAGGGATCATCGAACATATGTTCTTTTAGGGGGTAATGGGAAAGTAATTTGGTACATGCATGCCGAATTGTCACACCGTTTTATGGCACAGGGTGATGTGTCTCAGTAGAACGAGTAAACAAATGAAATTTGGCACACTATTAAAGTGGCATCAATACGAAATACCGGTTTAAAAAATAAAGTTAAACAAAATACCTATAAAGCTATGATTTCGATGAAACTTTTGTTTTATTACAATGCTTGGACCTTACCATTATGTACGAATTACGCCTCCACTTTGGTTGCAGCAGTGGATCTTTTTGAGGTAGTTTTCGACAACTTTTTCGCACATTTCGGGCGCTACCTCGGCGATAACTTAACAAATGTTGGTTTTCAAATGCTCCAAGGTTTGGGGATTGTGCGCGTAAAAACTGCTTTCGACGTAGCCCCACATAAAAAGTCTAACGGCGTCAAATCGCATGATTTTGATAGGCAACTGACGTCGCCAAAACGTGAAATTACGCTTACTGGAAACTCCTCATGCCATAAAGCCAAAAATGGTCGTGTTGTGTGACTCGCGGCACCGTCTTGTTAAAACCACATATCGTCCAGTTTGTAATCTTCAATTTCAAGCCAAAAAAAAGTCGGTCGCCATACGGCCTTAGCCCTCTAAATTAAAACTCGGAATATCCGTCACACTTTCTCTAACAGAAGCAATATTTTTGGCACTGCGTGCATTGCGATGATACACAGGCCTGACTACATCTGTAACGCTTCCAGTCGCTAAAAATTTCTGTATAATCCTGTCAATTTGTTGCACAGTGTTGTTGTTTATGGATTATGACGACCATAATCATCCCGTAATGTACGAAAAGTAAGCACGTTTGAATCTCCACATTTGTAGTAAGTTTTAGCTACTTTTGCGCGGTCTTTGCTAGCTAAACGATCGATATTCGTAAACGTCCAATATTTCAATAAATAAATAACACTTCAAATGACAGGTATTTAACAGCTGACAGCCTTACCAGACCGGCTGTTTTAAAATCACTAAATGGATAACTTTATTTTCCTTTTTCGTAGATATTCATACCCAATATACAAGTTTTCGATACAGTTTATTATTTTGAAGTACTCCCATAATATCCAAGCAGTAGACACGGTAGCTGCTGTAAATCCTTATGAAACTTCCTAAAATTTGGCATACCCAAAAATATTTTGTCAGATCATTACAAGAGATTGTATATGGTCTGTAATGGCCCGCTCTTTATGGTATCTCCAATTGACCGATTTTCAAATTGATCGATTTTCTGAACATCAATTTTTGTTTTTCGCTGGAACTTTTTATTTGTGGACTGCAGCGACTTCAATTATTGCCAGTTATTTCGGTCTGTAATTTACAAGTGACCAATTCAAGCAATATATTAGGCTCATATCTTCTATCCGGTTGAACAAAATTTAGTCGGAATTTAAACCAACTACGAATCTAGGATCTAAGATTAAAAATATACCGCATAGCCACAATCCTTCTGGTACTCCTCATACAAATTGGTCGACTTTCTGAAATTAAAATTTTTCCCCGTAAATCCCAACTCATACTCTAAAGCAACAAAAATTTTTGCACAATATTTTGCACGTTAATTCTTTATAAAATTTAGACAAGCGATCAGCAAGCCTTATCTCTTCTAGTACTTTGCATACAAATGACCGGGCTTATCCCACGCATTGCTATGTTCTTATTTCCCACAAAGTTATACTAATTTTTGTCAAGCTGGGTACACCTTAGGGTTTTCAAAGGTGGGGAAACCTCGGATATTGTGGAACTCAGTTTCTATTTTGTCGCTATTCGAAAAAGTATTAACAAAGTATTCACCCGATTGGTTCCAATGCATTTGGAACTCCTGCCGAACCATACAGAATCTAATATATTGCTTGAATTAATCACTTGTAAACTACAGACCAAAATAACTGACAATAATTGAAGTCGCTGCAGTCCACAAATAAAAAGTTCCAGCGAAAAACAAAAATTGATGTTCAGAAAATCGGTCAATTTGAAAATCAGTCAATTAGAGAAACCATAAAGAGCGGACCATATACAGTTTCTTGTAATGATCCAACAAAAATGCAATCCCATAATGCACTACCTCACAAAGCTGTCACTTTAAACGAATTTTTGGCAAAAAGCTTAACAAATATAGATATTATCGAACAACACCCGAATTCACCTGATACTGCTCCGATTACCTGTTTTCTCTTGCCAAAACTCAATCTTCCTGTATTCAGTTGCCGGAAGACGCATAAGTCTTTTCGGGAAAGTTCATTAATAAAATACTTTGATCATCTGAATATTTATTGTATTATTTCGAAAGGGACCTACTTTGGAGGCGTTGCAATAAATTTGAACGAATAGTAAATATTTTGTGTGTTTATGGGGGTAATGTGTTGACAAATATTCTCCCGAAGGAATTAAAGATGAGGGGGAAACAAACGAATAGAATTACTAGGAGGTATTACTTTTCTGATGGAACAAAACACTTTGCTGAATTCAAAAAAAAAATTTTTGAGGTGCTCTTCGGGATGAGAGATTCCGGTTAAAACTCTGACTTTTTTTAGTTCGGTTTGTTTAATGGACCAAACCTATCAAATGAGAAACATTCTTTCTTTCAAGCTTAATACTTATGGGGATACAAAATAGTCAGGAGGAAAATATTTGTAGTCGTGGTTGGATGGACGATGTGCAGGATAACCATCAAATACTTCATTCTGAAAAGTGGTCTATTATAAAATTAATAATTTTTGAGGTTTTTGTGTTTTTGTTGTTGTTGTTGTGTAGTTCATTGAGTTTTTGTAGTTTATGTGCCCAGAGCTGAAATGGTGGGTTGGTATCCACCCTGTTGGGGCCGCTTGAACTAGCTGGTCATGAATATTAACATGAAATTAATGAAGATCAATTTTATGTTAATAATTTTGAAATCTATCAAGCAAATTGTACTTGCTCCATAAAGGTTATTATAGCTGATGATATTAGGATAATTCAATCCACTTCTCTTTGTAACCCCATAAAAATTACGGTTCAAGACTTTTAAAGTCCTGAACAACTTTTGTCACGTCTGTACTAAATATTACAAATTAAGTTGAAATTTTCAATTTGTGTCTGGAAAAACTGTCCAAAAGTTATTATCTCCAATATAAGTTTTTGCATGAAACATAATATACGTATACATTTGCGACTCACAAAAAAGCCAAATGAAGCGAATGTAAATGGCTCTAACGCACATTTTATTCTCTTATTCTTATTATTAAATTTTACGGACATTCGTAGAGAAATTACCCATGAAGCTGATCTAAAGAATATCCTCTCAAGAACTAATAAAAGCTTGCTGAAAAAGAAAATGAGTCTCATAGTTCAAATTACTACCCTGATGGTATAGGATGATGAAATGAATTCTCAAACTTTTTAATACATAGTTTTCGCTGTAATCTTACAAAATATCTGAGTCAAACTATCCGGCAGAAATTTAACTGCTCTCCATTGTAACAAGAACATACAGACTGGGAAAGATATACGGATCACGGATTATGAATTCCAAGCAATGTTTATTTCAATTTTATTGGCAAACAATCCTTCGACGGAATTGCTATAACAATTGGTAACATTTTCTTTGTGACATTCGCGAAAATAGGTAAGATTTGCTGCCAGATATCCGATGATATCAAAATGATACAAATATTTGATTGATTGTATAGTGAAATGAAGTAATTAGCAGTTTTGTTGATAGAGGTATCTGCAGAAGATAAAGATACAAATTACATTTGCAAATTCAATGAAGAGAAAGTGCAAAATATTTGTTAAATCTCAACAAACCATCCTTGACAATCATATAATTTACATGTTGTCTGCCAGTGCCAAAGGATTCGCCAATGCCAGCCAAAAGAAATCCAATTGTTGTCTCCTGTAAGAGTGTCTACCAATAACTAGAAAAAAATTCTTAAGTTTTGAAACTTACTTCATCTGAAATTACACCAATTAAAAGCCGGGATTCATCGCTGGGGGGGAAGTGGTATTGCTTTGCCTTAATCATCTAATCTATTGAAAGATTTTAGAATATGCAAAGAAAAACGAATAACGCCAGATCGAAGAACGGAATTCTATGTCAAACAAATAAAAATTTAGAATCTATCAAAATATTGGAAGTACAGGGGGAATCGGCAAAATGTCTGATTGACAAAATGTTTAAGTAAACATTGATTATTCATAACCAACTATTAAAATTATTATATCGATTTTACCACTAAAAATTTTATGCGTATTCAAAAGCAACGATGCTCGGATTGCGGTCAACTTACGAATACCTCAACAATATTTTCTGGCAGTTAGAAAGATCCAAATGCCGCTTTGGAAGTTTGGAAAAAAATCACTTTAGAAAGTTGTATTGACCGAAGATATCAACTGAACTAAATACAAATAAATTGATATTAATAAATCGGCGATTTTAGTACATCGGACATGGAGCACTCGAAAACTGCATATTCTCATTATTAATTTTTAACATCTGCTGCAACCAGATAATGTAAACTTTAGAATCTATTCGTAAATATACTTTTATTGTATTTCGGAGGTTGTCAGAAATTGTCGTTTTGTGAATTTGGGAGTAATGTGGAGTACTACAGGGTGTCCCAAGAAGAAGCAAGATTTAAATTTGACGCCATTCGAAGTGTCATTGTTTGACATTTGAACAATTATTATTTTTTGCTATTAGAAGGTACGAGGTTAGTAAAAATGGAGCACTACACGAATGAACAACGCATTCTCATTGTGAAATTATTTTACCAAAATGGTGAAAGTTTTGCGGCTACAGTTCGCAAATTGTGATCAATTTGGGGTAACAATAATGCTCCAAAAGAGTCAACTGTAAAGAGATTAATGGATAAATTTGCCAAAACTGGATCTGTTAGTGATGTAAAGGCAACAACATTCGACCTTCGACCAGGTCGATCGACCGAAAATGTCGCAGCTGTACGCTCAAACTCCATCCATCTCAATTCTACACCAAGCTCAGCAAATTGGTGTCTCCAAATCCACTACTATGCAGCGAAATTTGACGAAGGATTAGTATATTCATGCATACAAAGTTCAGTTGACTCAGGAACTGAAGACAGCTGACCATGGACAGCGAAGGAAGTTCGTTAATTGGGTATTGGAGTGACAACATGAAAGTGTTGATTTTGCTGATAAAATCATCTTCAATGACGAAGCCCATTTCCATCTTGATGGTTTCGTCAATAGGCAAAATTGTCGCATTTGGGGTGAGGAAAATCCTCGAGTGATTCACGAGAAGCAAATGCATCCTCAACGTGTCACTGTGTGGTGTGGATTTTGGGCAGGAGGAATTATTGGACCCTTTTTCTATGAAAATGAGTCATCGTGAAATGACAACCAGTTTTTTCGTGCCTAGAATTGAAGAAATGAATGTGGAAGGCATGTGGTTTCAACAAGACGGCGCCACATGTCATACAGATTAAGATTAAGCTAAGAGAAGTCAAAATATGTTTTTTGTCCCATTAATTGAAGAAAATATAAAAGTATCTTCTTGGCATATATATGTACAAGGAACAAATATTGTTTATTTCCTGAAATACACAGGATATGTACTCATATAGATATTTGTATTTATGCTTAGGTATTTATCCATTGAAACAGGATTTGCTCTTGAAAATTGTTTATTTTCTCGGAAGGCAGTTATCCTCATGCGTTAATTATGTAATCGTTCAGCTGTTGTCATTGGTTCAAATTTTCGCTTTCGCTTATTCGTTCTAACTTCCGAACATTTACTTTGAACAACGACAGCTACTGTTTCATCAACATTCCATATGGAGGAAAGTTATGTTAATAATACTTCCAGAATGTCAAAAATCATTTGCATATTTTGATGTATAAAAACGTTGCCCTGTCGAAAAATACACCAGTTGGTGTATGTATGCTTAACAGTTTCTTATGTCGTCTTAAAATTAAATGGAGCCGGTTCTTTCCAACGTACTCTTTCACGATGGAAAATAGTTTAAATTGCTTTATCTTTTTGTATAGCACTTGATTTTTGAATTAATTTTTTTTTTGTTATCGATATTGTAATATAAAGCCAAATTAGGCAAAATCGGCTTCCATTTATTTGCTAAATTTTGGTTTACGTTTTAGGTATGTTGGGGGCATCGGTTACAGCAACTTCACGCCATTTTATGCCACTTATTTAATACCTATTTCGTTGCTTTTAGTTCATAGCGCTACAAGCTTCTGGTTTTCTGGATCCTATTTTTGACTTGAATCTTTTTCTGACATAATTCAATATTGTCTATAACAGAGAGAGGGCAAATTAGTGGCAGGACAATTCGGAACAGAATTTGACAATTCTCATCTTCAGATATCGCATGTTAGCTGATTAGCAACGTTTTCACAAAAAATTTAATAAAAATTATAAAATATCTTAGATCAATATATTTATTTATTTATTCATTTCAATCTATGGGGCTGAGCCCTTACAGATTCATTCTTACAACTATGTGCATAATTCTTACATTAATAACACTCGTCCACAAATTTGGAAAAAAAATTGATTGCAGAAACGAGGCATGTTTTTTTAACTAATCTGGGTGCGCTAAATTCAAATCTGGCATAAATATTAGGTTATCGCGTCTTGGTAATTTTTTATCGCATGCTGGCAATACTGCAAAGCAGTCAATACTGACACTAAAATTTAACAATTATTAATTTGACAGAATGCAACATTCATTCTAAATCTTCATAATGGTAGCATTTAAGCATGTCAGGGAGATCGTGCGCTACTGATTCAAGCTATTTTTGCTTTGTGTGTGGTGAATATTTGGTTAGAAGAAAAGGATATGCAATACCAGAATCATTAAAATGTGCACATTTACATTATTTTAGTTTTGCTGACAGAAACTTAAAAAAACTGTGGACACCGACAATGTTTTGCTGTAGTTGCAGAACCGTTTTATACTAGTGGTCAAATGGCAAGAAGATCCATTTCAATTTTTCAATTCCAGTACTTTGGAGAGAGTCAAGTAACCACTACCAAATTGATTGTTATTTCTGTTCAACAAAAGTTGCTGGATTTAAGATGAAAAATCGAAAAAAATATTACTTACGCGAATGTCCTATCGGTTTGCAAACCAGTTCAATGTCTACCAAATCATCCATTACCAGTCATTCCCAGTGCTACGAGCAGTCAGTCCGAAATATTTTTGGGCAGCAGTAATAGTTTCTATCAGGTTGATGATGAACATCATTTAGTGACTCAAGCTGAGCTGAATAATCTAAATCGGGATTTACATTTAACAAAGCAACACGCAGAATTACTAGCTTCACGCAAGCAGCAGTGTAAACATCTTACAGTTGGGACAAAAGTAATAACCTATAGAGATAGAATTGCCCCCCGCCAATTCTTTTCGGCTGCATATTTTGAAAAGAAACACTCTGTTCTATATTGTACTGATGTTGAGGGTTTATTTAAAAAAATTAAGCAGCCATATGACAAAACGGAATGGAGATTATTTATGGATGGCTCTAAGTACAGTTTAAAGGCTCTTCTTTTGCATAATGTGAATGAAAAACTATCTATACCAATTGCTCATGCCGTTAATACAAAGGAAAATTACGAATCAATGACTGAAATTTCGACATTACACAAATACAATGATAATAAATGGAAGATCTGTGGTGACCTTAAGGTGTGTGATTTAAATATATATAGTATAGACCATGATAATAACTGCAAATTGATTTATTTTGAAGTCATTTGTTTGTTGACTGGTATGCAAGGAGGTTTTACAAAATGTTGTTGTTTTCTTTGTCTATGGGATAATCGTGCTAAATGTCATCATTACGTGAGAACAGAGTGGCCGAAAAGAACTGAGTATTCACCAGGAAAACAAAACATTTCAAATAATTGATCCAAAATTGGTCCTTTTTAAGAAATTTGTCAAGGCTCTGGACAAAGATGCTGCAGCGTTTAAATATTTGTTAGTTGCTTTTCCTAAAATTTCATACGCTAAAATCAAAAAAGGCATATTTTATTATTTATTTATTTGTTTATTTATTTCTGGCTTGTAATTTAAAGCCTTCCGGCCAATTATAAGTAAATTACAATATGCAACAATTCATCTATTAGATTGAATCTGCTCAATATAATAAGTTAAAAAAAAAAACATGTAATAACAATTAAATATAAAATTTATAAAAATATAATATGAAATTATGATCATTAAAGTATGAAGAAAAGACTAATTCAAAAGTTAGAAGTTAATCGGTATATAATCTGGAAATATAAGATAATCGGTATCTAATAAAGGCTGCTCACAATTTATTTTAAAACAAAATTTTAAAGGAATGTCTGAAAGTGTTACAGAATGGGCCTTTTGTAAGAATCAGGACATAATTTAAAACTTTTTAAATGGCTTGGTAGTAAATTGTAAATTCGAGCTACTCTTACTACAAAATCACGACTCATGAATGTGGTTATTTTAGGAATAATAAGCTGCTTATTAGGAGTGGAATGTGAAAAATTGAATTGAAATTGAAATTGAGATAAGGAATTGAGGTCTACACAATCATACAGTTTCATAAAATAACATCAAAGACCTCAAATCTATATAATTTTTAAAACTACAACCCAAAAAACGCTTAACATACTGTATATGAACAAGACGCCTCAGTGAATACAAATATGTATCTCATAACTCTATTAAACGCCATCTGGATTTTCCTCATATTTTGTTTATTAGTGTCACTATATAACTCTAAACAATACAGAATACTAGGCGTGATATAAGCTTGAACCAATTTATCCTTAATCAATCTGGGCAACACTAAATCAGTATCATAAAAACTTCGCAGTTAATAATTTAAACGCCAGACTACATTATCCACATGACAGTTAAAGCTTAGTTTGTTGTCTAAAATTACTCAGGTTTAAATCATGATTTTTGGAATGTTGATTGAGAGTTTATTTTCCGCCAACCATGAGCAGATCAAATTTAACGCATAATTAATATTACTTTGCAGGACATCATCAAACTGATATTCTCCCTTAACAAGCAATTGTACATCATCTGCAAATGAATTGCAAATGCAAATGCAATGCAAATGAATGAATTTAGTGGCCCTTAGATCAGGAAGCTATTTAATGATGTCAATTTTTCACAATGTTGATTGGAGAAAGAATTTGCAGCTTGGAAATCTTTCAAGAGCGTCATGAACAGTTTCTTTTTTTTTTTTTTTTGGGAACGATAAGAATGAAAACTACAGACAAATTGTTGTTGAATTATTACCAAATTACCACGAATTAGGTGCACGAATGGCACTCAAAATGCATTTTCTTCATTCGCATTTAGGTTGTTTCCCACAAAACCCAGATGCGGTAAGCGACGAACAAAGGCAGCCTGCTCATCTCGATTTATTGAAAATTTAAAAAAAAAAATTATCAAGTATTTTGGGACAAAAACAAACTGGATGACTATTGCTGGACTCTAATACGTAAAACCGAACCAACAAAATACAAACGATGATCAAATAACGCCATTCATTTTTGAAAAGTCATTGATTTTTAAATAAACTAATATAAAAACGTTTTTTTTTTTGTGTCTCGAAAACTTGACGTGATAGAGAAAACCCAAATACAGATTTAAAATTACCCTAAGGAAAATATTTGGTTACTTTAGTTCGAAACCTTGTTGGCTTGTCTTATTCATTTTGTGTTGATTATTCTGTAAATATCATTTAAGTAGCCACAGAAAGCACAGTTTAAAAATAATCTGCTTTAAAAAGGCAAAACAAAGTTTAACTGCACACATTTATTGAAATATATTCAGTTTCGAGTATATACCCAGCAAAATGAATGCAATGAAAAAATCATTGTCACGGGTTGTTTTTATTAGTAAATCTGCGCGCAGATTCCGTAGAAAACCAGTAGACAGGCACAGAACTAGAAAAGCACTTAATATTCCGTATAATCCAAGCTTATGCACCCTGTATCATTAATTGCAGTTCGCAAATGAACGGATATTAACCACATAGATTTTTATGTCGATAAGAAATATATGTGTTTCATTTGATATCCGAATACTTATAGTTGCTTTAAATGGAATAACAAACCTAATAATTCGGAAATCATGTAAGGGAGTATAAGGAAAAGTTTCCCCAAAAACGTTAAATAAAGTTTTTTTAGCCGACTATCAAAAATTGCGTCTTCGGAGCATATTGTGTTCCCTAAGAAATAGATTTTGGAGTATTTGAAATTAAGATGCTTTGCTTGAATTGTTAGGTTAAAACCAAGTTAAAGGAATTATAAATTTCATCGAAGACAATAAAACAAACAGAAGAAGTACTGCATTTGATACTGTATGGCAAACGGCATAGTCTACAAATTAAAAATTATGGGCTTACCTATAATCTTCAAAAAATTGTAAAAAGCTTCTTGACAAATATAAAAATGGTGATTACTGTAGATAATATAAAACCTACGGAAAGGCATATTCTTGCTGGAGTACCTCAAGGATCTATCCTGTCTCCTATATTGTATGCTTTGTATACATCGGATTTTAATGTACTGAAGAAATATTCAAAACAAAGCCTTGAAAGCTGTGGCAAATCTGCCTTTAACATATTCAACACTTTTGCTAAACAGAAACATATTCCCAAGAATTTTCCTGTGCATGGTATTTATGTAATGAAATTTCTTAGGTATGTATTTAAATGCTTACACAATATAGGACATCACATCATACATTTTGCTATCAACCAACAAGTCTTCAGTACCAGAAATAGTAGTAACTTGAGGGTAGCAAAGTGTTGAAGCTTGAAATTACGAAGCAGGGAATTGAGTATTCGGGTAGCCCTGCGTATAATAATTTACCTCAAAATTTAAAAATCGCAAATAATATTCCAACATTAAAAAATTTGTTAAAAAATCACTTACAGCAGAATGTTGAAGGAATTCTTATTTAAACTTTTTGTTTGTATACTAAATTTGAAATAATTTTAAAAATTTTTAATAATTTTCTTGCAACATAACTGTAAGAGATATTGCATTTTACTGCCAACTTGCCTCTATAATGTCCATTTTAGATGCTGGGGCGTAGCTTATTAAAACTTATATTAATATATGTATTATTATTCTACAGTATTGTACAGTTTAAGAATAAAAATTTGTTATTATTGTTAAAACAAAAACAAAAAATATATATATAACGTGCAGTGTACGCTGATGATACTGCAATCATAATAAAGGGAAAGTTATCAAATGCAATAATAAAAAATTTGGAAAAATCACTTATACATGCAGAAAAATATTTCTCAAAATGGAAAACAAAAATTAATCAGGATAAAACACAAGCCATAATTTTTCCATTTAATAAATCGCCCAAGAGAATCCTGACTGTGCCTCTAAATATGCAAGGCACGGAAATTTCACTTCAAAACAGTATCAAGTATCTGGATATTATACTTGATAAAAAGCTGACATTTAAGGAACATGTATACAAGACATGTGAATAGGCTATTCGATGCGAAAGAGCAATTTATCGACTGCTAAACAGTAAATCAAAGTTGAATGTCAAGAACAAAATGCTACTATATAAAACTTGTATAAAGTCAATTATGACATACGGGTGCCTAGTCTGGTTTACGAAAGCTGCTAACACTTACCGGAAAAACCTACAAATAATACAAAATAAGAATTTAAAAATTATTTACGGTTTACCTATTCGCTACCCAACATTACACCTACATCGAAATTTCAACGAAGAAACATTTAGTATGGTTGTACATAATCTCATCAAAAACTTTGAAGATCGAAACAGATGCTCCAACTATGAATTAATAAGGAACTTATAGATATAACTGTCTTCTAAATCTTCGTTACGAAGATGAAAGATGTTGTTATTATCCCAATTTCCTTGCATTTAAAATGGGTTTTTTACTATGTGAAAAAATTCGGTGAAGAATTAGCAGATGATTGGTTGCAGCTGAGGCAAATGGACTGTTGTTATTGCTGCAATCAATTTGACGTGCTGATCGACACTAGACCCGGTTGGAATAGAGTAGGTTGTGGACTGTTTTGTGGTAATCTTCTGTACCGCTGGGAAGGCAAGTTGACCTGCTGATGAATGTTATGGCGCCTTTTAATCAGATAATTTCTCAAGAGATTGAGAAATTATTTGGTTGTAGGTTGTAAAAAAAACAATTAAGATTATTAATTTCAATTAGATATAAGTATATTTGGGAAGCTGTGATGCTTACCGCTTGAGTTGTGCAGAGCAACTAACTTTTGATTTTTACAATTTATGGTAGTTACAAGTGTAATTTTTGGCTTTCGTTAAATATTATCTGAAGAATTATCTTATGAACAATTCACAATATCTTTACCCCAAAAGGAGCAAAAAATGTAGTACATATAAAGCACAATTTGGTTTAATCTTATATTAGGTATGTTCATGAAACTTTTGGAAATTCATTTTAAATTCATTTTTTATAAGTTTTCATAAAAAAGATAAGTATAAACATTATTTATAACAAGTTTTTAGTAAAAAAGGTAAGTATAAACATCATATTTATAAACTATCTTCTTTACCTAAAAATGTAATATAAACATTAAACGAATCACCTCTTATAATATAAGATATAAATTGTTGCAATACTACTAGTAAACTCTCAAGCCTTGTGAATATTAAACTTAATTTTAAAACTGTAATAATGTATTATATAAATAAATAAATATATAAAAAAATAAGGATCAAATCAATGTTTTCATTTATTATTATTATTTCATTACCGTAGCTTTGGAAGTAGTCTAAAAGTTCTTCGTTTGAAACAGTAAATATGCATGTGTTGCATAATTTGAAGCGAAGAAAATTTGGTCTTTTTTGAAGGGCTTCCACTTTTATTTTGCTGAATAAAACCATATAACTCATTCTCGGTTTTGGTCCGTTATCCTATGCAATCTCAAAAACGAAGTCTGTTATGAACCCCTATTTAAAACTAGTTTCTGTGATTTTTAAATCAAAAATATACTTAGCTTCTTTCACCGATTGCTGTAGATAAGATTTAAATGCTTATACAAGTGTTCTTACCTGCTCCCATTTAACTTTCCTTTGCTGTGTCTGCTCCAATTGCCAAACATCAAAGTAGACGCATATCAAATGAGGCATCAAGCACAGCAGCTCAAGGCTATGCCGTCATGCCATGGAAAAAGGTGACAACAAACTTGGCAGCAAATGTTTATATTGCCATAAATGTTTGAAATATGTTAATGAACACAATATTTAGCAGAGAGTGGAGGAAATGTATATGTAAGACACACATAATAATAGGTTAAGTTTATTGTGGCATAACGCTTAAGTGCGCATAATAACAATGGGAACACACGTTGACATTATTTCATTCCTGGTTGTGATGGCACTGGCAATAGCTATGAAGATGGTGAAGATCAGGTGTATGCTGTAATTGATAGATAGACAGTTAGATACGGTAGGGATAAAATCAACGGTGAAAGTGAATAAATTACATATCAAAGATGTTATTCAAATAATAATAATTGTGATATATAAAAACCACATAGTTATAGTCAATAGTTATTCGGTTATATTACTAATATCTACATTCGAACAAATCTACAATTTTTGTATAAAAATAGAATTTTATAGATGAGTGTTAGGACTACGTCACTATTCTAATGTTAGCCAAAGGGACATATTTAACATAAACTTCTATAATTAGCCTATACCCACACCGCAAGATGAGTTTATTTTTTTTATCAGTATAAATATATTCTATTTGTTTCTCTGGAGGAAAAACTGACAATTTGGAAATCCCTATCATTACAATAATATAGACTGTACCACACATGTTCATTATTGAACAATGAGAGTGGGAGATTTTAATTATAAATATAACTTACTTTCCTCCCATGGTTAATGAGATTCTTAACATTTCTATATATCCAACGACACTGCAGAAAAGGGGACGTGCTTGGAATAATTTGGAAGGAGGAAGACCTTGACGAGGTCAGATCCACTCGTAAATTTTGATATATTAGTAGTAGATCGTCTGGGCTTTTCTCCATTATCTCTCCAAGATCGTCTGGTTACCAGCTTCAGACAGCCACAAAGCGGATGTTCTATCGTCTCTTCCCCAATCTCATGCAAATAAATCATTTTCACTCAAGGTCCATATTCTTTAAGTTGTTATTAACTACATTACATCCATTTTGATATGGCTTGGCAGGGAATTTGTATGTTTATTTATTTATTTAATACGCAGCTACTATACTTGACGTATGCCAGCTAGGGTTCATTACAATTATTCATTCACATTACTCAACATAAAATAATATAAAACAAAATTCCTTACGAATTAAAAAAAAAAAAAAACATAAATAAAAAAACAGTTAAAATAATATTTGTTGTAAAAAGTGTAAGTGTTTGTTATAATATTTTGACCAAATTGTCCATACAATCCTGTAACTAAGAAAATTTACAGCCTGGTGTTCGCCATTCAAAGAAGAACCTGCAATTGCCCTCAATGGTTATTGCATCTGAAATGTCATTTAACTGGATATCTATATAAGTGTGACGTAATATGGTCGAATCAATGTGATGACGATGCAATAATTATCGATTTTAGTGCCAACTGCCTGACTATCAGTGCTGCCTGGCTGCCAACAAAGACTTGACCGACCTATCACATTACGATCACATGGTTTTTTTATATGCTTCCCTGATAATCATTATTGCCATTATCTATGACTTTATCATCATCTGCGGTAATTTTTGTTTTTTTACGCTCTTCCATTTAGAATTCCCTATCAATTCCATTGTATAAATCCCCACTTCCTGATCTCATTTTGTATTGAAAGCGAGCTCAAAAGGCTTGTGGAATATCAATAACGTCCCATGATTATAATATTTGCATTCACCTGTTGCAGAGAATCATTGCAATGCGATGCACCTCACAATGATATGCAGATTGATCACAGTGGGAAGCAAAACTGTCCGGATGTTTTGCATGAGGAAAGTTAGTTAATGAAAATAATACAAACATAGGTATATTATCAAATATATGTATTTTTTTTTTCTAATTGAACATTATTCTAAATTATAAAGCAAAAAAACTCACATAAATTGCTTCAAGAAAAATAAAAATATTAAAAAACAAAAAATTTACTATTCGGACACTTTTGCACTGTACACAAAATAAACATTATAACGATATTGCTTTGTTGAAATGTAGCGGTATTTGACCCGTTGGTTTTTTTTTTGTTGCTATCTCGTTGTCAAACTTTTATTGCTTTATTTGTGCATTATTGTTTGACCTGTGAAATGATTGACTTGATTTTAAGTTAAAAAAAATAAATAATCTTTAAAAATGAGAAAAACGCCAACTGACATTGAAAACAATGTGATAAATTTATTGAAAAATAATTACTCATGCTGTAAAATTGCTGAAAAATTAAATTTAAGTAAATCCACGGTAAGTGATATAAAGAAAACGACGTAATGTAGCTTGCAATAGTAACCAAGGGGGTCGACCAAGACTGCTTTCTGATAGTGATGGCCGGTAGATTGAACGTTTGCTGCATAATAAGGCCATCAAGACACCGAAAAATGCTGCAAAAAGTATTGGTAAGGATGTCAGTTCCTAGACGGCCAGACGTGCATTAAATAGAATTGGTTTAGTAGCGAGAGTGAAAAAGAAGAAGCCAGCACTTTCCGATAGAAACGTGAAAAGACGCCTTCATTTCTGCAAAAACCACAAAAATTGGACAGTAGATGACTGGAAACGGGTTATTTGGAGCGACGCAACGCAACCGATACCAATCTGATGGAAAAGAATATTATTGGTATAGGCCGCATGAGCGCATCCACAAACATCATGTGAAGGAAACGATGAAACATGGTGACGGCAGTATTATGGTGTGGGGTATTTACTTGGTAGAACATTGCACCTTTGGTGAGAATCCAAGGTATAATGAAGAAGGAGGATTGTTTAAATATTCTATATGTACACACAAATTTACCAGATTTTGTTGACGAGAGTCCTTATCCAGCCGAAGAAGTAATTTTTCAGCAAGACGGGGATCCGAAGCACACGGTCAAAATAGTTAAAAGCTGGCTAACAAACCAAACTTTTTGGACAATGGAATGGCCTACACAAAGCCCAGACCTGAATCCAATAGAAAATGTAGGGGCTATTGTTAAAAGAAAGCTGAGAGCATTTGAAAATCCACCAAAAAATTTTGACGAGGTTTGGGAGAGAATACAACATGAATGGCGAGCTCTTGACCATGATATCATCCAAAAGTTAGTGGAAAGTATGCCAAAACGTATTGAAAGCGTAATTAAAAATAAAGGCCTTTGGACAAAATATTAAATTGGGAACGTTAATTGATTTTCAACAAAAGTGCGAAAGTGTCCGAATAGTGGATTTCTTGTTTTTTAAATATTTTTATTTTTCTCGAAGTAATTTATGAGTTTTTTTACTTTATAATTTAGAATAATGTTCAATTAAATAAAAAGAAATACAAATATTTGATAATATACCTATATTTTTATTATTTTCATTACCTTACTTTCTTAATGCAAAACATCCGGACAGTTTTGCTTCCCACTGTATATATAGAGTTATCCATTTAGCGGTTTCAAAATCGATGATCTATCAAAACTGTCAGCTGTTAAATACCTATCATCTGAAGGGTTATTTATTTAATTACCATACAACCTAATGATTTGAACGGCTTTATTTCATTAAATATTAGAGATAAATATATATATGTGAGATTTATTAAGAAAGCCAAAGAAAAATAAGCGCTGGAAAAAATAGGAGTTTGCTGACACCTTAGATTGAAATTTGTAAAACTTGAATAATATTAAATTAATGACCGGCAGATGACGAATAGAAAAAATTGAGCAAATAGTTGTGTTATTGACAATTCAACCCAGGTTCTATCGTAGATAGGAAGTTAAATTGCTAAACGATTATACATAAAGTTTCCTTCTCACTTTAATTGTGGCCTTGCAATGCCACATTTTTTATGAATAAATATTCAAATTGTTGGCAAATTTCTGAAAAATCACCAAAATTGAAAAACTGGTTTCAGCTCTTACATGCCAACAGCAATGCTACATTTTCGTATAAGGTCGATTTAGCCTCTGTTGTAATTCTGACATACACACGGATTGATATGTTGAAGTCAGCAACGATTTTTATGACCATAAAAATTGTGTATATGAATATGTCCAATTCTTACTGGATAATTCCATTATAATTCTATGATTTCGATGAAACTTTTATTTCACTATAGTGCTTGGACCTCAAATGGCGGCCCCTGGATTTGTTGCAACAGTTGATTCTTTCAAGATAATTCTGTCACACTTTTCGGGCGGTATCCCGGCTATAACTTGACGAATGTGGATATTCAAATCCTCCTACGTCTGTTGGCAAGCCTTGCAGATAAGCCGTAATCAGCTTCGTGGGATTTAATATTAAGTATACGATTATTTGTAGTCAACCGATATATAAATAAATAAATTAGTACTCATATTCCTGTTTAAACTCCTGATTATCCACGTAAACACGGTCTGTGACGTAGCCCCTCAAGAAAGGTCTAACGGCGTCAAATCGCATTATCTTAGTGAGCAATTGACTTCGCCAAAACGTAAAATTACGATTTCAGTAAACTTCTCACGCAATAAAGGCAAAATCGGTCGTGTTGTGTGATTCGTGGCACCTTCTTCTTAAAACCACATATCGTTTAGTTCATAATCTTTAATTGCAGGCCAAAAAAAAGTCACTTATCATAGCGCTCTGACTTGAAATTCGAATTATCCTGCACACTTTCACTAACAGAAACGATATTTTTGGCAATGCGGTCATTGCGATGATGCACAAGCCTGACCATATCTTTAACGCTTCCAGTTTTTTCCAAATTTCTTTATAATCTTACCAATTCCTTGCACGGTAGATCGATTATGATGACCATAGCCACGCTTACAAAACGTGCTCGCGTTTAATTAACCACTTCCGTAGTAAGTTTTAACTATTTGTACGCTTTCTTCGGTTGTTAAACAATCCATATTCGTAAATGGAAAACCTTTCACTTAATAAATAACACTTCAGATGACAGGTATTTAGCAGCTGACAGCCTTGCCAGGCCCGCAGCTTTGAAATCACCAAATGGAAAACCCTGTATTAGAAACCCCGCTTCCGCCCATGGCTATTTCCTTGTTGCAGACATATAAGGTTATTCAATCCTTATTTGTTTATATCTCTTTGCAAAATGTCTCACATCACGCCTCATTTCACTGAAAAATGTGGGCGTTTACAGGCAACGACCTCATTTTACTTTTTCTCATCCGAATGCTGCATTTCTTTTGGGACATCCTTATGTATACGTTCATTCTTTTGGATATCCTTTTCATAAGATTGAAGAAATATTTTCACAAAAAATTATAGTATAAAGTGATTGAATGCTCTAGAAATTTCTGTACAATTTTGGCGTCACACTTTGGTTGGGCCAAAGTGAGATTGTGTTTGGTAAAATGATTGATCGGTGTCCGAGGAAAGTGATGTGTCAGCTATCTATATCATGTTCCTCTTCGTTAAATTAGCCACCCCTTTCGGTGAAATGTAAGACAGGAAATCAAATTGAAATGTCAAATTAAAGTGCAGACAAAAGCGAAGGAAAAAGGAAGGCAAAAGTGATACTCTTTGTGAAATATAAGAGTGCGTAACCAAAACAAAGCATCATGAAAAAAGAAAACAACTATTGAATGAACCAATTAATCCTTTTGCTTTTTTTTTTTTGTAACTTTGTTTAAATTTTTCCTTGCTGCTATCGTTACGAAGGTTTTAAGTCCGCGTCATAGCCAACAACATCATCAATATCCACACTGCCACCTCGCAGCCTACCAAAAGAGTAATTGCTGTGGTTGCTGTTCGTAGCAATTTTTTACTTTGAAAGTGGCTTAAAATCGTAAATTTTACATGGTCATGTTTTATATTGATTGAACTTTTATGTTGGTAAAATGTAGCTTAAAATAATGTTAAAGAAAAAGTTTAATTAAAGCAAAATTAACAGTAGGCGGAGTGGTCGAATAATGCAATTATCATGTATACGATGATAAACGCAAACAAAGATTGTGATCCTTAAATGTGGAATCCTTTTAAGGAATTTTAATAGTTCTTTTGTCTTTTTTATTATAAATTTTTGCAGCAAAATAACGGATGAAACGAAGGCAGCTCATCAAAGATTCCTACTTACATAAAGTTACTAATTAACTTTGCTGCCAACAATTTCAGCAATTCGCGACAAAAGACATATGTGTCTCGTTTATTTGCTGCCCATTGAAGCAGCTAAGAAGTGTGCAGATTTTAATTTGTCCAAAGGCAGGATTGAGTGCATGAACCTGAACAAATCTGAAATATTTCCTGATGGACGATCCGAGAATTTTTACCTAATATTAAGTTTATTGAGGCATGGAATCATGTGACCGTATAGATTGAATATGATCTGGACCAAATTACGAACCTATTCGGTGACTATTTTTTGTATTATGAAAACCAGTAATCAAATTCCCTGTCGTAAAATGATGTAAAGTAACAAAGTTGTAAAAAATCGTTCTGTATCAGTGCCCGTAATCCTTTTGAGGAATTTTAATAGTTCTTTTGTCTTTTTCATTACATTATAAATTTTTGCAGCAAAATGAAGGACGGAAGGAAGGCTGCTCATCGAAGATTCCGACTTACATTAAGTTACTGATTAACTTTCCTGCCAACAATATCAACAATTCGCGACAAAGGACATATGTGTCTCGTTTATTTACTGCCCCATTGAAGCAGCTAAGAAGTGTGCAGATTTTAATTTGAATAAAGGCAGGATTGAGTGCATGAACCTGAACAAATCTGAAATATTTTCTGATGGGCGATCCGAGAATTCTTACCTAATATTAAGTTTATTGAAGCATGGATTCATGTGGCCTTACAGCAACATTTGTGAAGAAGAATATGGGAATAATGTGGACAGTATAGATTGAATAGAAACTAGGCCAAATTTCGAATCTATTTGGTGACCATTTTTTGTATTAAGCAAACCAGTAATCAAACTCTCAGTCGTAAAATGATGTAAAGCAACAAAAATTGTAAACAAAAAAATCATTTTGTATCAGTGTCCGTATTCGAAAAAGCATTTTCTATAGAAAATTTGCAGTCCCAGTAATAATTTAGAAATACAAACAAAGCTCTTCAAAATGATCTAGTGGCAGGCAGTTGAGATGTCTTCCTCTTTCTTTTGTGTTCCATGGTAATACGCAGATTATCAAGGATATCCCTCACTTACCTCCAGCCTATGGCCTTCTGAGGTATTGCACTCAAGTGAACATGAATAATTGAGTCATTGAGTTGATAACAGGTGCAAATATTATAAATTAGTTAAAGTCCATAAGTTGTTTTGTTATCTTTTAGCCAAGTTTTGCAATCCCAATAATATACGTATTTATGTTTGGTATGGTTCACACGAATTTATGTGCCCAATCTGCACTTCTGTTTATGAAATTTAATGAAAACCACTTTGTTATGGTCATAAATCATATTGTAAACTCGACCGCAATTGAGTGTAATATTCATCATGTATTCAGCCAGTCAGTCCCATACGATGAGTTGATGAAAAGTGACTTCATTTAACTTTGCAGTTACAAAATGAATACATGGTTCTACATTCGCTTCTATGGAAAGTAAAGTTAGGTGGAATAAAAATATACTGTATGGGGTGTAACGATATTTGTGCTTCATTTCATTACATTTCATCTTATTTTAAAGATTAATATTTTATTAGATTACACAGAAATTTCAATTAGTGTGTTGAAATTGAACGAATATGACTCAGCTCTCTACCATTCTATTTGAAAAAATTGTTGATCCATTTTTCATATTATGTGAATCTTGCGTAATATAAAGGACTCACAAATTTTTTATTACTGCTTTATTTTTAAATACTTACCTACTTTTTAAATACTTAAACACTTACCTAATATAATAGGATAGCTTAAAAAATTGTAAGTTCACAACTAAAAGAAAAACTTAGCTCGTTTTATGAAAACTCTCAAAATATTTCATATTTGATACTTTCGAACTTACTTACATTATGGCATTAAAACGGCGGAAGTAATCTCGACACGTTGTTTTACTTAAAGCAGCATCTCCGTAAAAGCTCCGAAGCTTTTGATGAGCTTCAGCTGCCGTTTTCTACGATTGAAAAAAGAAAATCAATACTTCCCGTATATGACGATTATTTGGCATAAAATCATAGATATTAACACAATCAAAAGAATATGACGTCAAAAGAAAATCCCTATTGTGTCGAGGCGGTATGTTTACCATATGCCTAAGCTTGGCTCGTGACGTTTAAGTTATGAAAGAATCGTCACTTACAGCAGGCACCATCTACTGGCAAACAGCTTAGTTGCGTACCTAATATATTTAATAAAGCTAGACATATAAACATTATAGTTCGGTGGGTTCGAGAGCTGAATATTTATGCAGCTATATTTTACAAATTTTATAGCTGTCAGTCCTTTTAATTTTATTTTATGAAAACTTTACAACAAATAAACTTTCACCTTAGGCGAAATAGTAGATATCTTAGTACAAAATGAACGTTAATAAGTGTCGACATTCTCTGACATTCTTAACACGATTCATAACTTGTTAAGACAGGTTCATAATTTTCGTAAATTAAATAATTTTCGTGAATTCATAGTAGCAACTGTGTTGTCGATTACAAAAAATGAACTGCCCTGTATTTACAAAAAAATACTCTAAATGGGGGCAACATGGAATAATGGCGGCGAAAAACTGTCAGATATCATAACCAGTCAAAACCGCAAATGAACATGTTTTAGTAGAAGTAATTATGATATGACACACAACTACAGTGATAACAAGCGACAACTACTGCTAGTGCCTTTGGCACTTGTCGGAATAGCGTTTATACACGTATGCGCTTCATACGAGTAAATGGTCGTAGAGACACCAATACCATCAAACACTAAAATGAATATAAATTCATGGAACTCAAATAGCAGCAATGCGTTGCAAAACCGCAAATTTTATGTTACACGGTAAATAAATAATTTGCCGCTAACTACAAAATCGGTGAAGTTATATGTAAGTATTTATAAATTTATATGAGGATGAATACTACAGGATTGTAAAACAGCAAAAAAAAAAAAAAGACAAATAGGGAGAGAAAATTCCACCGGTTGAGTACTCACTTACTTAACTACATAGATGGTAAGTAGAACAGAAATGAATGTATAGTATTATTCACCGCAAGTACGAAAGAATTTTAAGCAGTTCGTCACCTTTTGATGGTCAGTTTTTTTCTTGCTTATCTCATAGACATCATGATTTTTATTCTGAAGCATTTTGGCCCTTCTCCCAATTGGATTCATCCATACTAATCTCTGTATTTTGGTGGGTTCGGTCGCGTCGTTGTAAATATGCAGCCCATACCTCGCTCTGAACACTATTCTGTTCTCTGTGGAGGTGGCTGGTGTCATGGTTGCCGCACACGCAGACGATGTGGCATTAGCAGTTAGAGGGAAGTTTTTGGAAACACTCAGATACATCCATCAAAGACTCCTTCTCACTGTAATGAAGTGGTCGATGGGAAACGGTCTCGAAGTAAATCCAAACGATACCGAAGTGGTTCTGTTCACCAGGATGTACAAGACTCCACCTGTGGATCCTATCTCCCTAGTGCAAAATAGCTTTGCTGTATTATTAGACAAAAAGCTAAATTTTAAACTCCAAATTCTGGACGGGACGAAAAGAGGGCAAAGAGGACGTGCAAGGGGGCAATAGGGAAACAATGGGGATTACATCCCCGCATTGTTCACTAGTTTTATACCGCAGTAGTAAGACCGATAATGTTGTATGGAATTATGGTCTGGTGGAAGGCTCTTGTGAAGTCGACATACTGTAGGATACTGGACAAGGTCCAAAGAATGGATAATCTAAGCATCACAGGTGCGCTCCGCACCACCCCATCTGATGCGCCAAATGTAATTTTGCGCTTACTACGTAATTAGTATGCAGACTGTCGCAGCTACGACAGAAGTCCACGAGGGTTTAACGTGAGTCTCGCCGTGAAGGCCTTACCCACGGTGTGCGACACACTGGGCATATTACAATGCGATTGCCGACGCCCCCCTGAGATAGCCAAGTAAAAACTTGGGCTATCTAAGAAAAGGGGCAGACAATTGTGCCATTTACACATATTGCCAGCCCTTTCTTCGCAGCCAGGAGATACCAAATTGATTATGCTAGTATGGAACATAATACCCATTGGCGGAGGTGAGGCCTACATTACCAGCTCTGCTACTCTATGGGTCTGTAGCACCCGGTTGCAATGCAACTCCATATTCGAGCACAAAGTCTCTACCAGCTATTTTGGTATCAACCACAACCCGCGTGATGGTCCCACTAGGGGTCCAACACCAAATGATCAGGCGGGAACTCAGTCTCGGGGCCTCCTGATCCCCACGCTACCGGCCAAACTCTCCGGTTGGAGCTACGCAGTAAAGCACCTAGCAAAGCTACTACCAAATCGTGATTTATGCACCATACTTCACGGGATTGGTCGCCCTGTGGCAAAAGACTGGACATTTTTACATAGCTGCAGGCACGGAGATCCCAGGCAGATGGAACGGTCAATACTACATTGCATCGCATCTTCGACAATAAGACTAAGAGAGCTGTCACAGTGGTCAAACAGTGATTATGGTCACAGTGTGATCCTTAACATGATGCCTGACATAATAGGCGCCATAGACTACACTCTGACTGAACCACTGTGCGACAAGAAGTACCATATACTTATACCAGATAGAGGTACGTAGAAATGTAGAACTTCTGGTACAAGACTGTATGTCGACTTCTACACTGACAGCTCAAAATTAAATAATCAGGTAGGTTTCGAGGTATACTCCAAAGACCTAGGGCTAAGTGTAGCAAGAAGGCTACCTGATCACTGTAATGTTTATCAAGCCGAAATTTTAGCCATTAAGGAAGTGCCTGAATGGCTGAGGTATGACGTCCTAACCACGGTGGGGGTTAAAATATTCTCTGACATTCATATTGCCATTTAATCCCTAGTATCTGTCTTTCTGAACCCAAAATCTGGCTTCAAATGGCGCAGATCTCTTAAATAGCCTCAAGGACATAACAGTGAATTGCAGAGCAGACGAACTGGCAAGACTAGGGATAACCTTACGGACTTTAGCTGAGTTGGTGTCCGTGGGCATGCCTCTAACACCTTGCAAGCTCTTACTGCGAGCTAAAACATATTTAGCAGCAAATGGTAAGTGAGCGACTGTCCGAGCCTGTAATCAATCAAGACAGATGTGGCCTCGCTTAGGTCTTAAGCAAACTGCTGTCGGCCGACGTCTCATTACTTGTATCCGTCACGACAGGACACTGTCTGATTGGAAGACATGCAATGTGACTGAAGGTTGAGACTGACTTCTGCAGGAGCTGTAGGGATGAAGAGGAGGAGTCGGTGGAACACCTTTTCTGCAAATTTCAACTGGGGGGACATTCATATCTCTAGTTTCCGTGGTATTACAATAGACTATACAG
>JAHXMU010000238.1:0-17692 GCA_019455685.1 Philornis downsi
AATCGCCGCAGTGTCCCTTCGTTTCAGGGTTTGCAATTATTACTTTGACGCCTGGTAGAAGTTTTCCAGATTCGATTAAGCACAACGAATTTGGGGCTCCACGCTCTACGAGTGCGACCCTGTTATTCCGAAGCGCTCTTAGGTCGACATAGACTTGTGCACTTTCTGCTGAACTTGCGCCTTGGACACATATCGCCGGGTTAACTCTGCAACCGAATGATGTTGACACACATCTAGTGTTCAATCCAAGAGCCTGGAACAGTTTGCAGAATTGTTGAGTTAACTGTACTCGTGGCCTCTCTTCCGCCACGACTACGCAAGTGCGAACACATCTAAGGTCAATATTTCTTTGTTTCAGTAGGGGGATGGAATTGCTAAGAGCCTTAGTACACAATTCAATGACTCCGTAAGAGCAAAATGTGTCCCTCACTCTGTGCTGAGAGAGCGTAGATAACCACAAACTTGGATTCGCTTCCACCTCATAAGGTGCAATTAAAATGGAATGGTGTCCACTATAAACTCCGATAAGAGTCCACATTGCAAATCCTAGACCACAATAGGGGTCCAAACATAAAGCCACATGCCGCGATGGATACAACTCACAAGCCAGTTTTAAGCTGGCACAAATACTAGACAGTGATCTGAATAATATTGTAAATAGGTTATTTTCAAAAAGGTATAAACAAAATTTTTAATTTTTACCGGTGACTTATATTGACACCACTCAATCTGCCACATGTTGACACGCTAAAATCTAAATATGCTGTAGAGTCCAGGGGAGAATTCGCGATGCTTGACAGTTTGCGCTTCGGATTTTCATCAATATCCAAAATAGCTGGCCATGTCTTCGGGTCTATGGAAGCCGCTGCCTCGCGTGACTTCAAAAGTTTTATTATGGATTGTATTGAGAGCACGATAACACTTTTCGATACATCGACGATCATTCTAACTGTTGGCAGGGTTGTAATTAAATTCTGTGGGTGAGGGGGTCGAATTGTAATCGGTATTGCTCCCAAATAAAGACACCCATAAAAAGCACAAAGTAAATCCAAGCCAGGAGGAAATATTAGAGCTTTATTTATAAGCATAAGACATTCGATTAGAAGTTTTTTATAATATTAAGAAACGCGTAAGAAATGACTTACCGACGTGATCATTTGGTTCAATTTTTCCTTTTTCCTGCAACAGAGCAGCTATTTTCTCAGCACGCTTGTGTAATTCCGAACAAGTTAAAGTCTTAGCAATTGATCCTATATAATCGGATAGACAAACACAAATGTTTTTAGTAAAAAAGTAAAAAAAAAACCAAAGAGGTACCACAAACTGGACATTGATTTACGGGTTCCTCTCTTGCCTTAGGGCTATTTACAAATTTAGCCAGAATATCAAGAGTGAGCTGTTTACGAAAATTAATGTTCACACTGCAGCTAGGCGATTTTGTAGCGAACTTTTGGATTCAAACTTAGCATTCCAATAATGTAATGTCTTATTTGTGGTGATGTTGTAATTGCTTATTGTTAATGCGAATTTATGTTGAAGTTGTCATAGTTCATTGCTAATATGAACTTTGTTAATAGTTTTTAGTCAGTCTGATGAGCTGTCTTACGTATAACTCCACCTAAACTATTTTCGCGCTGTTGTAAAAAAATGCGGAGCGTGTCTCACCGAATATTACGCTGTATATGAGGTATCAATGATTTTTGGTAAATGGATCAATTTATGTGCGAGCTACCCTAACGGGCTGCATTGATGTTCATTTTCATTCTTAGAACTTCGTTCATTCTTATAACTTCTAGTTAGTACTGAATTTACTACAACTGATCGAAAGATGTGGAGTTCAAAATATCAAATTACAATTTTTTTTTTAATTTATTTCTATCAATTAGTAGTCAGTGTTATATGTGGAGGCAATTTCTTCAATTTTCTTCACATTCTCGACATTTTTATCGGTTGTTGATGTGCTGGGGCCTCCAGAGCGTGCGTCGTCATTCACATCTTCTCGATTTTCTGTACTTGTACCACTTGTAAACATTTTTTCTTTGACTCAGAGTACTCTCACCGTATGCCACTGTCAACATTTCAAATGTTTTCGAGCACTTAATTTCATTTTTTACACAAAATTTGGTGCAACTTCTTTGGTCCGTTTTTTTCGATAGCAGAAAATTGCCGAACACGCAAAACACTTGTCTTATTTATGTCTCCCACAAACAAACTAAACATGCTATATGGATAAAACCGTCAATATATCCTCGAGAAAGGTGTACCAACATAAAAAACACACACCTTGTATATAAAGCAATTTCCAAAAAATAACCCTCTATTGAAGCTGTATTTTAATGAAATTGTAACTAAAAATAACCTCAAGAAGAAATACTTATTGTTTCTTTACATAACTGACTTTTTCAACATTACAAAAGAGCTTGACCATATATAATTTATTGCATATTTTCTTCCTTTTTTTGATTTTGAATCATAATTAGCATCAATAATACCCACATTTAACTGAACAAAAATAATAGATATACATACATATTAAAATGCCTTACACTATATCGATATTCATATTCATTTATACACCATATCTTATTTGTAAAAATGTGACTACGCTACAATATATTGATAATGCAATTTTTGAGCACAACATAGCGATATGAAGTAAAAAAAAAAAAAAAAAAAAAAAAAACAAACGATAAAATTTTTTGAGTGTACGCAATGGCTTAGCGTTTCATTTTCTTCAGTTTTTTTAGTTAATATTATAGTTCGATGCATTTTGAAGTGCATGCTTAGTGTGATCGGTAATGCTTGGGAAAGTTTGACTTCGTGAATTGTATTAGTAATAGTCAGTGAAGTCAATGGGAAGAAGCGGCTTAATAACCCATAATATCACACACAAAATCATTATGAGGATCCAATATTTTGCACAAAAATAACTTTCAACAACGCAGCAAACAGTATAACGAAGCACGAATAAAGTTTACAAATTTCAGGATTTGTAATTACCGATATTTGGGATTTCTTTTTAGCATTTCAAGGAATCTTGAAACTGATTAAAGATTATTTTTCATTCCAAAAGCAATTAGATATCCTTGCTACAGGAATTTCATTCAAACATATTTAATTACATATTATTATCGCACATATTTTATAACATAGGATCGCCCATTTTTCGATTTCAAAAGTAAAGTTAAATAAAACACACATAAAGCTATGATTTCGATGAAAGTATTATTTCATTATGATGCTTGTCATTATGAACGAAATAAAATGCCATTTAAATGACCGCCTTTGGATTAGATCCTTTTGAAGTTCCTTCAGCATCATTTTCGAAAAAATACGGCCCAATGACACCTCCAGACCATAATGTTTTTTCCATAATCCATCTGGATTCTCAGAGACCCATATGCGACAATTTTGCTTGTTGACGTATCCGCCGAGTGAGAAATTAGCTTTATCCCTGATGGAAATTTTGTTTGATTGAAAGTCCACGTTTAAATCACCACTTTTGCAGTAAGTTTTAACGTGTCCCTTGGTTGTTAAATGGTCCAGATTTGTAAAAGGTAAACCTTTCGCTAAATAAATAAAACTTCGGACGACAAGATATTTAACAGGTGACAGCCTTGCCAGACCGGCTGTTTCGAAACCACTAAATGGATAACCCTGTGTTATAGATAATTTGTTTATCCTCTTTCCCGATCTTTTTTTAATATTTGTCGTTATCTAAATGATTAGCAAATAGTGTACCAACATGAAATATGAAATATTTTCCATCATTTATCATAAGTAATAGGCCTGATAAATAATATGCAACAAATTTGGACTTTGGGCGACCAAACCGATGTATATGTAAATACACTAGAAATAGCACTACCAGCGCTTTGTCTATATAAACTTAAAGTCGACTGAGCTATTAGAGAATTTATTTGATTTGCTCAAGTCAGTTCTGATACTCCCCCCATACGTGTAAGACGAGTTTGCCTGCAGACATAATCCTGTATTTTATTCAAGGTACAATCTCTAATAAACTTTGGAAACGAATGCTAATCGACGATATTTTTTATACTTTTATAAATCTCTTGAGGTAAATATATGTCAGAAGTGAACCCGTTCCTGCCGAACCAGACATCCTTATTTTTTGGTCCTATCGATCCGAATGACATATATTTGTATTCAAGAGCCCATACTGCTGAAGTTTCCTGAAGTTTCACATAACCCCCCGGCTCTACTCGGAGATATTCTTTAGAATCAACCCCTTACGCCGCCCTGAAACATACAAAAATCAAGTAATATTGTCTGCTGAAAAAGGTACGTCTATTCATATATAACAGTGATGAAATCTTATTGTGTGTAATTATATATCCCACAAAAACGGAATTTTTATGCGGAATATAATATATAAAAGTCCAGTAAATTATTGTAACAAGATAATGATATTTTAACATCAACTGTTACAACATTCTGTTCGCTATAAACATAGCTGTTAATCAGTGCTAAAATTGCATATCTGTCAAACATCATCGACAGCTCCAACGCTCCAAGTGCTTACAACTGTTAAACAAATTTGCGTTAACACAATGTATGATACATCGAACCTCTGTTAACTACAGTTCTTACAGTCTGGAAGACTAACTCTACGTGTACGTGTTAATACTCAGAGCGATTTTGTGATTAATGTTATATGTTAATTGAGCGATAGAAATTGTTCTCTGCTAATCTCCTCAAGTGTAACATATCACATCGGAATATCGGTTTCTGGTAACTGGCATAAGTTAACTAGTGTAACAATACACAAAGCAATTATTTATGATTACATTGAGTGATTACGAATTCCCTCTTCATTTGGCTGATCTCTTATTGATCGTCTTTCTCTTGATACGTACTAATTGAGTGAATATCACTAATTACCTCAAGAAGAAATCTCTTAAATTGAAAACAAAACAAAACTTGAAACAAATGAGACCTGTTAAAATAGTGTGTGTGTGTGTGTGTGAAATAATATATCACAATTCATGCTCTTGCTCTAATAACTTCACATGTTAAGAAAGTACACTCACTCATATTACAAAACCTCTTCACATACTTATATCACTTACATACATTACAGAAAGTCGTAACATGGTAACAGCAAGAAAAGTAAAATTATCTTAACAGAATACATTATCATTAGTATCTCAATTTACCCTGTAGCCCGTGTTCATCCAAATATAGATACCTGAATTGAAATATTTTGTATCAATTATCTAATGAATTTCTATCGTAACGAATTAAAATTTGAATCACTTTTCACAATGTTACAGAAATACATTTAAATCATGTTAAGCGAATTAAAATTGATTTACCGAGATATAAAGAATTGCAATCTTGCAAGAGGGGCGGGATGTTTATGCCCAGAACCCATGTTTGCAAATTCTAAGATATAAATCCTAAATTTATCATCTCCACTGCAATTGAGACTTTTACATGTAAAGTTCTCAATTGTAATGAGATTGAGTGCTTTATAGTAAACTTAAAGTCGACTGAGCTATTACAGAATTTATTTGATTTGCTCAAGCCAGTTCTGATACTCCCCCCATACGTGTAAGACGAGTTTGCCTGCACACATAATCCTGTATTTTATTCAAGGTACAATCTCTAATAAACTTTGGAAACGAATGCTAATCCCCGATATTTTTTATACTTTTATAAATCTCTTGAGGTAAATATATGTCAGAAGTGAACCCGTTCCTGCCGAACCAGACAACTGTAATTATCAATTTCTTGAAGAGGTATCTTAAAGTTCATTCTCTTCCTTCAATTTGAGCAGTGTTTTCTTTGTATAATTTGTGAGATTTATAATACCAAAATAAAAAAAAGAATATCCAATTCTATGATTAATTTCTTCGATTTTTTATGATGCTAATTGCGATGATTTGTTTAAGACACCCAAGTACATATGATTGGTTTTTATTTCAGTGCGACTTACCACATACTTGTACCACCATAGACTAGGTTAGGTTAGGTCAGTGTGGCAGTCTGAATAGATAGACTCACTTAGACTGTGTAGTCCGTTGTGATACCACGGAAACTAGAGATATGGATGTGCCTGGTTTCTCTCGTTGAACAATCTTGAGCGCCTCAAGAAGATATCGTCCAGATCTCTT
Organism: Philornis downsi; assembly: GCA_019455685.1. Classification (NCBI taxonomy): domain Eukaryota; kingdom Metazoa; phylum Arthropoda; class Insecta; order Diptera; family Muscidae; genus Philornis; species Philornis downsi. The sequence continues at coordinate 6,138 of JAHXMU010000238.1, forward strand.
AGGTCCCTGAAGAAATAAGAGCCCAGTGATACAAGTAATAAGACGTCGGGTCTTGATAGCGACAGCAGTGTGTGTGAACGCTTCAAATCTAGGCGAGGCCACATTTGTCTGGGTTGACTACATCCCCGGACCAAGGCCCACCTAACATTTGTTGCTAAGTATGCCCCATCTCGCAGTAGGAGCTTACAAGCAGCTAGAGGCATGCTCACGGACTCCAACTCGACTGGAGTCAATAAGGTCGTTCCCAGTCATGCCAGCTCGTCTGCTCTGCAGTTCCTTAGTATGTCCCTGTGCCCCGGCACCCACATAAGGTGAATGTTGAAATGCTGAGTCATCTCGTTAATATGTTAATCCCCACCGTGGTGCGGACGTTATATCTCAGCCAGTCCATTCCACTTCCTTAATGGCCAAAATTTTGGCCTGATAAACACTACAGTGATCAGGTAATCTTCTTGCTACACTTAGCCCAAGTCTTTGGAGCTGGCTCCGAAACCTATCTGACATCTAGCCATTCTCTGCACCATGCCCAGTACCTTACAGTATGTGGACTTCTCAACAGCCTTCCACCGGACGATAACTCCATACAGCATTATTGGTCTTACTACTGCAGTATACAGCCAGTGAGCAATCCAAGGCATTAATCCGCCATTGTTCACCTATTTCCCTCTTGCACGCATATGGCGCCACTAGGGCCTTTTTCGCCCTGTCCAGAGTGTTGAGTTTGAAATTCAGCTCCTTGTCCAATATTACACCAAGGTATTTTGCGCAGTCCGCGAAAGGAATTTGAGTACCTCCCAGAGAGATAGGATCCACAGGTGAAATCTTGTACCTCCCGGTGAACAGAACCACTTTGGTGTTGTTCGGATTTACTCCGAGACCATTTTTCCTCGCTCACTTCGTTACCGTGAGAAGGGCCCTTTGAAGGATGTCACTGAGTGTTCTCAAAAACTTCCCCCTAACTGCTATTGCTCCTACAAGGAGAACAGAATGCTGTCCAGAGTGAGGTTCTATAGTAGGGGAGATAGAAAACCACCCTGAGGTGTTCCCCTACTGACAAATCTGCTTAGATACAACGATCCTAATTTAGCCCTGAGTCTCTCCAGTGTTTTGAGAAGAAACGATGGCAGACTAATGGGCCTAAAAACTTTTGGTCCCATAAGGAAGGTTTTGCCGGCTTTGAAAATAGACCACCTTGATCTCCCTCCATAAAGAAGGAATATAAGTTAGGTCGACACAGCCGATATAGAGCTCCTCTAGTCATGGAATCAGTGTAGCACCATATCTATATATAAAAAAAATCAGTTCATATTTGCAAAAGTTCTTCAACTTTTGAACTACTGCCTTTCAGTTTCAGTTAGATTTAGGTAAATGGTTGTGTGTGCCTGGAATATTTTCATATAAGGTACACAATTAACTAAATGAATTAAGTTAATTTATATGATAAAAATACATGTTCCTTTCCACCCCTACAGCTCGGAACTATGAAACGCAACATTTTCACATTTTTCACCCAATCACCAGACAGTGAATGGTACGCATTGATTGTTTTAGATTCAAACCACATGCAGCGCCCAAGTTGTAAATTTTTGATATTTGTGAAATTATTTAAAATCATGGTTTGGATGCGGTTATTATAATTATTATAACTATAATCGGATCTTATGAACTTAGCAAAACATTTCCAAACAATCAGGTGAAAACATCTACCGATTTAGGCGAAGACAACTTGACTTCATTTATGACTGTTGAGAATAAAATAAATTTGCGCGCCTAAATTATTTGTCGAATAACTTAAAGATTATTTTGAATTTATTTTTTAATTAAACTCAGAATATAAGCAGTGTTAAAGATATGTAAACTTACGTTCTCATTTCATAAACCAGTGGCGAACGCCGCAGTATCATTTTTAATGAGGTAGCTTGCTACATCTGATCTGTTAAGGAGAACCGCCCCACTAAACTGATTCGAAACAATTTCACCGATCTAAACCAGGTAAGGATGTCGAAAATGTTTGTTTGATATCGTCAAACAATAAAAAAATTATTAATTGGCTGCTTTTACACTAAACTGAAATATAAATTTTAGCGACATTTCATACATACATATATACATCAGTTGTATTATTGGGTCGCTCCCTTATGGGATCCTAACACTAAGTCTAGTCGTCGATGAACATGCTTATTTTTTCGTGTGGTATTTAGCAGTGTATTTTTCTTTGCGAGATCGGCAGGGATTAAATTAGGGACCAAATACTTACAGCACCTAGTGGATTAGTAGTAGATCGTATGATGCAAATTAGACATCGTTTGCATTTTGAAACGTTAAGCGCTATATTCGTACATATGATCTTTTACATACTTAGATATTAACCACAGGGGTGTGGACGACGCACATATGTATATCTCTTCATAGATTAAACTACGTTAAAAACAAATAGTAAAATGGACTGCTTGAGAGATGAGGCCAACGCCCGAACATAGTGGATGAAGCAATTGCACATACTGTTTTTTGCCTCTGGCCATTTTTGTCATCATCTGTATGGTCAAACATTTGGTCCAAGTTTCTCTAAAATGATTGGATTTTTCTTACGTATAATTTTCGAATTCACTAATCTGAGCATAAATACTCTTCTAGAGCTTATCGGAGCAAACGATTAACAAAATTGATTGGGATTATATATTCTATATACCATCAGTCGACAATCAGCTGCTTTTTTGCATGACAACATCTAAATCCTGATATTCTCAAAGAAGAGTTTTCGAGAAGAGTTTTCTAGATAACAGCTTTCATCAACGATCAAGTTTGTAATTACAAAAAGCGATGTGATCTATTCGAGATGGAAGCAATTTAAACGCCTGACCTCCGATGTATATACTGTGTTGTCAGAAAAGATGTCCAGAAAAAAAATACAACTTGCTAAATCTGAATGTTTTTCTAGGCGATATTGTAAAGAATGTAAGTAATAATTGCCAGCTTGATGCTAACTTACTCAATAAAACCTTTACTGCTGTGCTTTCAACTGGAATCAATAACATTCGTTATGCTTGTTTCGAAATGACACAAAGAACAATATTGACGACTTTGTTAGCGTAAACCAAGCCGATGTTATTATAACAGAGCAATTGCCGTTTTATCAAAAGTACTTGAAAAATTAAAATTGAATTTTGCACTAACCACAGTTGCACTAGTGCTTTAATGGAAGTATCGAAAAACATGAAGAATCAACTAGATGATCGCCGCATTATTTTTCTAGTTCTACTAGACCACTCCAAGGCGTTTGACGCCACCTCGTCCATGAAGCTCAAGCACTTTTTCGTGTCTCGGCCACTGCTATAAGACTAATGCAATCATACGATACCTTTCAGGCAGTGCACAATCTGTACACTCAAAAAATAATGTGACTGTATGCCAAAAATGAGATAAAATGAGATTTTCTATTTATGTTTGAGACGAACGAACCAAGAGAGAACTGAAGTTTGTGTTCTCGTAAAGCCTTCCACCTTTGGAAATGCAGGATACTCTTATAGGCAGGCAAGAATGAATTGCAAACTGCATTTCCACGTTTTTTCTTAGTTTAAAATAATTATACTTTTGCTCTGAACTTAACAATTTTTTATATAAATATATGCACAAACAGAAATTAATAGACCTTTTTTTTGAAAAATTTTTCAATTTTATTTAAAAACTTTTCGATTTCAATTGAAAGTTTCATGACTTCATTAGGAATTTTCTCATTTGGAATTTTCTTAAATATAATGTAAATGTCATTTTCATTTGAAATTTTTTCTTGGAGTTTTTTGCGTTTTTCTTACCTTTGGAATTTAAAAGCGTAAACAACACGTGGTCCGGTGATGTGGATGACCTCCAGCGTAAAACCCCAGTAATTAATTGATGCTACAAGGAAAATAGAAAAATATGTTAATTTGTGCCGAGACTAACTAAAAATTGAAATGTTAAAAATAGGTGCAGGAACATTCATCTTCTATAAGATGAAATTTACCGTCTTTCACGAAGAAGTTTTTGTACTTGTCTAATTACAATGGGTCACAATGGAATTTGACCGGCAATGCGACATTTTTAACGTATTTCGGAAATGATGTTAAAAACGTCTTTATGGACTGTTTACTTTCTAACATTTCCTGTTATTTAGATCTACGCTATTCGATCTCATGTTCGCGTTTAATAATAAGAGGGTAAGGTGTAAATTATATCCTTTTATTGAACGATGTATCAAATATTTTGAAATATCATCAATCCAGTGTTACAAAATAAAGTATACGCATCCAGAAAACATTAATTTGACAAAATATAATTGTAGCTAAAGTTATTCGTTATATTATAACGATATATATATATAACGATTATAAAATTTTTCTATGTCGGGATACTCGCAGCAAACAAACATTGGTAAATTATTCACATAAGAAGTAACCAATGGAGTCAATGTTTATAAAGCTTTACGTCGTCCTGCAGGACAAAATTTACTTAAAAGCAGATAATTTGATAGCTGAAATAACATTTCATACCACTCCAATTCATTTTTATTCACGCCCGGTTAACTGTCCTGAATTGCTTAAGTAATACAGAAAAGATCTCCGTTGAAGTTATATTTTCTAGCGGTTCAGATAATATTAATTTTTTCGCAGATAAATAACTTAAAAGATAGAACATGTGGCTCTTTCTCTAAGGTTTGGGGCAAATAGAAACAACGTTTAGTAGGTTTCAAATTATTAAATTTAATAAAAGTAAAAACTTAAGTAGACGCATACTTCTATAACAACAAACACTGTGCTCATATTGAGCGACAGACCATTTACTTTAAGGAGTCTGTTTAATAACTGACTCAACCGAATTGTCTACATACTGTTGAAACCTTTGTCCTCTCTTGTAACTCATATTTTCGTCCGTTGTGTCGCTTTTACGTTCAGGGTTGTCGAACTCTAATTAGATATGTGTAAAGTTTGCATACTTATTGTGCATCGAAATGGTGTCGTCCCAATCCCACAGCTGTTTAAATGTGCGCTCTTCTGATTTTCGATTTTTTTTTTGCTCACAAATAAAAATGCCATTGATAGAATCCTTGGTTTATTTTTCGTTACAAATGAATCAAAAACGCCTTGTAATGTGCGTATTATACATATATAATAATCCGAATAATCCCATATCGAGAAACACCCTTGTGTCTATTATTGAAAATGTTGCTACAGTGGAGTTTTAACACTTGAGTTTATTATAACTGTCGTAATTTAAAAGAAATGTGAATAAAACATGAAAAGTGTACCAGATCTAATTGAAAAGCAGGTTTAAATTTGTCGTGGGTTTGGAACCTTTAATCATTTCTAGTATAGAAAAATCTTTAGAATTAAGTTGAAATTTTTCGCTTTTGGGAATTTATAAATGTTAAAAGAAACGCCTGAAATTATTCCAATAGCATGACGTTCCTTCAAAGAGCTTCTGAAGAGGATGTCCCGTGATTAATTTTGAACCAAAAGGATAAACTTCCATGCATATTTGCTGATTCAGTTCCAGCTTGTTATATTAAATCGTTAGTAAGCCCTGCCAAGTGGTTCCTATCTTTAAACCTGATGATAAAACAAATGTGTTAAACTGTAGTCTCATTAAAAAACATTGCGCCTTGCTTGAAATATTCGATAAAATTTGAAATAGGAAACCTTTTTTTATTTTATTTACTGCAGTTTTATTTAAGATTCCAAAATATTTAATACGAGAACGTACAAAACTGATTCACATTACACATCTCTAACTACTATAAAAATTTCCGTCTCATCACTATCTTCTTTAACTGGAAAAATACAGTTATGTCCATTTTTATGTCAAGTGTGTTGCTTCTGCACGATCACGGTTTTTTTGCCTCTACTGAATAATAGAGAATTTCGAGTTGTACCCCTTTTGTATTTAGGGTATATATTTCGGACGACTGACCCAATGAGACTAACTAAATAAGGACAGACAACAAATGCATTATTTTTTTGTGCCAGAAAACCACAGAGCTTTTACGGCCGAGTACATTAGTTCACAACGAGATTCATACAAAGGAATGGAAATTGTAATGTGAAGCCGAAATAACGTACATTTCAGAAGAGTTTTCTGTAGTTTTCTATGCGGTTAGTGTCAATTTCGGCAGAATAGATAACAAACTAAAGCAGCCTAATGAAGTTCTAGCCTTGACAATGGAATAAACAAAAGTTTACGTTTGCAGGAATCAGTGAATTCCTCACCATCTCCATTCCGCATATATTCCAAAACTGCATAAGCTTTCGACGAAAAGTATTCAATGAGCAAATTAAAGTTCAACATACTTAATTTATAGCATTAACACTCCAACTATAATGAAGAAGAAAACATTTGAATTCATATATAAAGGTAATTGCTTATGATCCCCCGCCATAAAACATGGCTTTTTGAGAAAAGAAATTCTCACGAAAATTAGAAAACCATGCATACAATTCAATGTTATTTGCGTAAAAAAATCAAACAAAATCAACAAATGGCGTTGTGACTCACTCACAAATAGAATGAAGAAAAGAGTAAGAACAAATAAAAAAATCCAATCCATTTCAAAACCAACTTAGATAATATATGTAGAACAACTAATAAATGGGAAACTTTATCAAAAGTTTTACCAAAAAAATTGTAAAAGAAAGAAGATTCGTAGCGATATATCATATTTTAGCAAATTAATATAGTGAAAGAGAAATGAATGAAGCAAAAGATGGATAATCAACATTACATGTCCAAATGTTCGACAACTTAAAATACTTGTTTTGAAGCCAGTCTTATTAGACTTTCTACATAAAAATTTATAACTATTTATTTGGAAGTTAAATATATACTTAAAAAAAGCAAACTAACTTACAGAAAAAACGAAATGACTGAGAAGCCACAAATGTACTCTTTGTTTGAGCCTTTGATATTAGCCAACGTTGTAATTAAATCATAATAAGTAAACTGAATTAACGACTGAGCCTACGTCAGTGAGGACGATATCATCAGCTACAAAAAATTATATAAAAAACTAGATTGAAATAAAAAATGTGATTAATTTAAAGTCGTATCGGTTGTTTCGAGTTCCTACGAAAGTTTTTATTCAGAAATATAAACATATATTTCGTATACATTCACTATCGCCGTTCCCAACTGAATTTTTAATTTAGTCAAGGATGATATTTGGGTAGTATAGGTTTGAGGAGGCGAACAATCTCCTGGCTCAGTTGATCGCTCTCCAGAAATTTCGCCTTGTGGCAAATCCTGTTCCACTGTGATATGCACTTCCGGAGCAAACTGGAATGTGGGGACCTCTGATATCCGAACCCGTTTCCATGGTTAAGAATCTCGAAGCCAAAAATTTGTTAATTTCACAAAATATTGGTAATTTTGAAATTTCCGATTGAGATTGTACCCAAAGCGCAAGAGTGACTGGGAAATCGGATACAGCAAAGAAGAATAAATATTAAATCCCAGCTTGTACATAAATTTAAATTTACAAAAAATTTCCATATAGAAAGTGTCTTCATAAAAATTTTTCATGAAGAAAAGTGATTTTAAAAAACTTTTTTTTTTTTGGGTTTCGCAAGGGTCATGGAACGACAGAACAAGTACACCGTATAGTAACCCAGATCAGAAAAACATTCGAAGATCGGAAATATTGCTCAGCTCTCTTTATAGACATCTCCCAAGCCTTTGATAAAGTGTGGCATGAAGGCCTTATTCGCAAAATAGTCTCTTTTCTACCGGGAAATACCCACAAGCTCCTGGAGAGCTATCTGAAGGATCGATCTTTTGTAGTAAAATCGAAAGACTCTGTTTCAACTCAAAGAAAAGTTTCAGCATGAGTTCCACAGGGCAGTATACTAGGCCCTATACTATATACCATCTACACCTCTGACATGCCTCTTCATTCCTTAATTCAAACCTCAACTTTCGCTGATGACACTGCATTTATGAGCGCTAGCACTTGCCCATTAATGGCTTTTAGACAACTGCAGTCTCATATACACACATTAGAATCTTGGCTCGAAAAGTGGAAGATAAAAGTAAATGCCACTAAGAGTATACAGGTTACATTCTCTCTTAGACAGAACAATTGCCCAGCCCTCACTATTCACGGTAGTACCATACCCGTTCATAACCATGTGAAATATTTGGGTATTCACCTAGACCGACGTCTCACCTGGAAAAATCACATTGACTCAAAAATCACACAATTGAAATTAAAAATGGCTCAACTCCACTGGCTTATTGGCTCCCAGTCTACTCTCAGTTTGGAAAATAAAATCACCATCTACAAAACCATATTGAAGCCAATATGGACATACGGCATCCAGTTGTGGGGAACGGCATCGGCTTCTAACATAAATAAGTTACAGAGAAGGCAGTCAAGAATACTGCGCCAAATTTGTGATGCCCCATGGTATATAAGAAATGATAATATACACAAAGATTTAAACATTCCTTATATTTCCGAGGAAATAAAAAAATTAAGCAGGTCATATGTATCGAAGTTGTCCTCCCACTCAAACCCACTCGCTCAAAACCTTCAAAATTTTCCCGGTCATATACGGCTAAAAAGAAAGGACACGCTAGACTTGGTCCGGTGATAAACAGTACTTCTCGCCAAAAACAAGATCCGGCAATGGCAGGATACTTTAGTTTAAGATAGGTTTAAGATTTGAATATATATTGTAAATAAATTTGAATATATATTCGTAAGAAAGATCCAATAAAAAACAATGAATGAAAAAAAAAACTTTTCGCACAGAAATATATATTCATAGCTATTTCCCCTATAGAAAAATTTCTTCACTAATACCTCTTTTGCAACTGAGCACAATACTAGTTTTAAGTGGTAAATAAATTATTACCCCTTTAAGGAACTCTATTTATAAGGAATAATAGAAAAGAGAATGAAGGAAAAACAAAACTATTGCTTTTTGCTTTTCGCCCGTAATAAATTCGAATCAAAAAACTCAGAATTTATTTGCGTCTTATTTTTTTCCATATCCTACGTTTGGATGATTCAATATTCTTTCTAGCGAATATATACACATATATATATATATATATGTATATATATATATATATTTAGTTTGAGCCGAGAAGGAACTCTTGAAAATAGTGCCCAAAAAAATTGGATTTCATTTATCATTTCTAAATGCTTAGTTATTACCACAATTTCGTTGCAATTGGTTTATATTAATTGGTTGAGGCAAGGATGATCCCAGTGTGAAACGGAAATGATATGAAAAGAAACTCGATATGTGGCTGTTGGCGAAAAGAGGGTCACTTACGATAACGTCAAGCGAAAATGTTCGCGGTTGAATCGTGTTGGGTTGGTGCAAATGGTGTCAAAGCCAGGATTGATTCTCAGGAAGGTTTTGCTGTGTGTCTTGTTGATTTGCAGGGTATCATCTGCTATAAGCCGTTGTCTTATGGTCAAATATAGGATTTGTATTGTCAACAGTCAAGTCGGCCTGAAGGAGGTTGTTATGCATCCATCTTGTAAACCAGACATGTCACCTATTGCTGTCTACAGCGAACGACTTTGCTGGGAAAATCTACTGTCCTAATTTTTTGCACCAGGGACGAGCGTTTTAATTGGAGAGGCATAATAGAATTATCCTCAAAATGGCAACAATCGAACAACAAAACGGTGCATTTGACCTAGATCGTATCATTCGAACCATGCTAAATAAAACTTACAATGTCTTGTAAAAATTAAGTTTCTTATTTCTCAACATAACTTATTTCGTTGACGATTTACAAAATTATGTGATTCTAAATTAAATGGGGTGGTTTTAAAAACTGTGCTTTTGAACCGTTCAACCTAATTATTCTGGTATCGTGGAGCGTATTTCCACATCAACGTCAACTTTATTAATTCCCCAAAAACGTACAAAGTTGCTCTATTTATACTAAAATTACTTATTCTAGAAAATGCTACAATATTTCAGAGAGAACACATATTTACATAATGGGTGCAACAAAGACAAACATATTTACAGAATAGTGTTGTACATCATAGACTTAATTCTAGAATGTTCTTATATACAAAACAAGTGAAAAGGATAGCAATAGACCACACAATGAGAGCGAGAGGAACAAACACAACTTACTGTCGTAAACATAATTCTAGAAAAGTCCCACTCACAGATAAAGAGGGAAAGAGATTACATATATCGTACTTGAATGTTCTAGGCGCAGTTTTGATGATCTTTCTAGAGTATATACTTATACAATTTACACTCATATACTACATTATGACTTAATATTGCACCAGAAATCACTGATTCAGTAAGCGTTAAGAAGTTCAGTCCAGTGTATTTTTTTTTTTCTTTCTTCAAACAAAATAAAAACCACTATGTCATTTTGGTCTGCTTAGAGATCAGTGATTGGAAGAGAAAGAAAAAAAATATATTCACTTTCTTAGAGACGCCGGCAAAAATTATTTACAAACGCTCACTCGATTTTTTGTCAAAAATGTTCATATGGTTATCAAATAAAGGGCTTGCTTAATGTTTTTTTGCGGAACGTTAGTCGACTTTATAAAATGTAAGCTAATTTCATTTCATTGGAATGGGACTTATTTAATCTTTTATACAGAAGTTATTCGTAATGAAATAAGCCCTAAACGTTGGGTTTTATTTCACTATTAATTTTGAAATAATTTAATTTATTTCAATTAATTTCACTTTGATTTTGTAGATTTGCTACTGTGTGCAAAAATAAGGTTATGCGAATATATAAAATTGCTCATACGAGTATATTTTTTTTTAAGTTGGTAGCACTTATATCAAAATTTAATGCTATGAAATAGCATTAATGTAATGCAACGAAATAATTCCCAAAAATGCATACATTTTGGTAGCCGTTGCATATGATAAACATTTTTTGAAAACATTTAAAATTTTTATGAAATAATTTCGTTTTTGTATTCGCATTAACGAAACTAATCGTTAACGTTCATCAGATATGGAGTGAAATAACTTTAAAAATAAGCGCAACATAATGTATAGTATGCTTATGTGATTTTTCACTTCCAAGATTGCACAGCGGTGAACGGTTTTAAGAATGGTGTTTTTTGAGCCCTCAACCGAGCTATAAATCAATAATCATTATAATTTCGAAAATCATTTCTTCAGCAAATATTGAGAAGTTCAGAAAGTGTTTCTTTCTAATCTAATCGGGTGATTTTTGTTAAATTTTTTTAATTTTTTCCTTAACATATCCGATAAGTTTTATTATATTACTTTGTGACGTTTTAATCGATCTATCACCATAGCCGAACATTTTTAACAAAAAATCGCTGAAATTTTTATCAAAAATGTAATATACGCGATTTAGATTTGTATTCCTTTTTGATACTAACTGCCATTTTTAATACAATCCTTATATCACTACGATGAACATCAACTATGTTAAGTTAAGAAGTTACAGAATTTTTGAAAATAAAACAGTCTTGTGTTATCCATCAAAGCGTGCGTTTCGTATACTTCAATTGGCGACGAGTAAAAGAGTGCGATCGTTTGTTTTTTTTT
>JAHXMU010000238.1:32692-82856 GCA_019455685.1 Philornis downsi
AGAGCAAACATTAAAGCTTCTGCACGATGGACATTGGGGAATTATTAGAATGAAGCAGCTTGCCCGACAATATATCTGGTGGAACAATATTGATATCGATATTAGCCAAATAGCTTCCGATTGCGATACATGCAAAACTCAGAATGCAGCTTCAGCTAGGGAATACCAAAGTTGGCCAAAATCGACCAAACCTTGGGAACGAATTCATATAGATTTCGCCGGGACAATTTTCAATTCAATGTGGCTTGTTTGCGTCGATTCATTTTCCCAATTTCCATATGTTTCAGCTATGTCAAACATCACAGCTGAAGGAACTATATCAGCACTCTCTGCCATATTTGCACTTGAGGGAATACCAAATACAATTGTGAGCGATAACGGACCCCAACTAGTTTCCGAAAATTTTGAAAAATTTTGCAAGATAAATGGTATAAAACACATCACAACAACACCTTTTCATCCAGCCTCCAATGGATTGGCCGAGCGATTTGTGAGAACTTTCAAAACAGCTGTGCGCAAGAATATGGACGATCACTTGTCAACAAAAGATGCCGTTCATAAATTTTTGAGAACATACCGTTTCATGCCGAATTCAGAAGACAAGTCTCCGGCTGAATTGATGCGGGGTAGATCAATACAGACAATTTGGTCGCAGCTATTGGAGCCTTCGGGAAAATCTGTCCGTAGCTCTCAATCGGCCGGTAAATATCAGACAGAAGATCCTGTTTTCATAAGAAATTATGGGAAAGGGGAAAAATGGATTCCAGGTGTCATAAAATCAAAAGTTGGCAAAGTGATGTTCAAGCACAGCACAAGATCTATAAGAAGCAGTTGATAAGGGCATTAACGGAAATCAACAGAATCATTCAACGAAAAAAAGTCCAAGACATGATGCAGATGACAAGAGCCTTAAAGAAAACCCACAAGATCATCAACTACGAAGAGGTTCCAGACATCGTCGAGAAGTACGCCGTTATGAGCCAGAAGATTTTCGATAAATTTTTTTAATGTATATATATATTGATTGCAATCATTTTACTTTTTAATATGAAGTATTTCTTTTTTTGGTTAAAGTACACTTATCTCAACTATTTGTGGGAGGAGTAGTGCAATATACGCGATTTAGATTTGTATTCCTTTTTGATACTAACTGCCATTTTAATACAATCCTTATATCACTACGATGAACATCGACTATGTTAAGTTAAGAAGTTACAGAATTTTTGAAAATAAAACAGTCTTGTGATATCCATCAAAGCGTGCGTTTCGTATACTTCAAAAAATGTTCATATACGTCGCCCTATAGAAAATAATTATTTTAACATAACGTTTATTGTCGTTTATTATCGACACAGCATCAGATACGAAAATTTTGTACAATATCATCAGAAAATTTTTTGCTACAAATTGTGCTAAAAACTGTCGTCTGTGGCACAATGTCGAATTAAAATTTTAATATTTTTGTTAAACAAGTGCTGTAATTTTAATTGAAATTTCAGTAATACAAAATGTGATGAATATTCCTTTTCGATAAATTGGTATTTGCTATTTAATTTTTAAAGATTATTTCATATAAATGTTGTCCGCGGCTCCGTCTCAGGATGTCCATTCCGAAGGTCCAACTGTTCGTTACTTTTTCGAGCATTTCGATCTGTATTCCAAGAATTACGCGTATTATGTTATCCTGTAAGGCTTCAATAGTGTTCGGCTTGTCCACATAGACTAACGACTTGACATAATCCCACAAGAAATAATCAAGAGTCGTTGAATCGCAAGATATTGGGGGCCAACTCACAGGGCCAAATCGAGATATAAGCTGCTCACCAAATTCATCCCTCAACATATCCACTGTTTCACGGGCAGTGTGGCAGTTGCACCGTCCTAATGACATCACATGTCAACCAAGTTCAACTTAGCCAATAGGGGCAAAAAAAATCCTTGTAGTTGAGTAACAACATGCCCAATCGCTGAGAACGGCGACGAATTGACATTTCACGATCGTCATTAACACTGGTCGCTACGCCTGCAATATTTTTTTCGGCACGCATTCTATGCATGGGAGTCGATGGTTTTATGTCCAAAAAAGTAAATTTGGTGCGAAATTTGGAGATAACAGTACGAATTGTTGATTCAGCAGGTCGATTATGATGACCATAAAATGGTCGTATCAAACGATGCACATTTGTCACAGAGCACGAATTTTGATAATAAATGTCAACGATTTGCAATCTTTGCTCGTTTGTTAGTCTTTCCATAATGAAATGGTAGAGTATACTGTACACTTTTCACTTTGTCAACCTGAAAAACTTAAGAAATCTTAAAAATTCACCCTATATTAGCGTTTGTTGCCTTCATCGTGTCGCACTAGTATAAACCGGCATTTAAGTAAATTGTTTTGCATATTTTTTTCAAGTAGTTTGTGGTTTGTGAAATGTTAGTCAAATTGGTCAAAAAATGTATGTAATCAACAATTTAATTCGGAAACATAAACTTGTCAAATCAGTTCCAATCTTTGGATTTATTCCACTTCGACTTTGGGCTAATTTCATTTGTTTGGATTTATTTTATATTTGTTAACCTATTTAAAATTTCATATGAAACTTGCTTTATTAGGACCCATTTCATTGATATTATTTCATTAGGAGTTAATTCATTTTGTCAAATTTTAAGTGTTTTTGGCGATTTCTACAATGTGTGATATTGGTGAACACAGAAGTTGCATTAAATTTTATTTAACAAAATAGAATTTCTGCTACAGAAATGTTTAAACTGTTGCGGAAGAATTTCGGTGAACAGACATTGTGGAAATAAATATTTGCAAGTGGGATAAACTTCAACTGTTTATGCAGGTCGAGAACGAGATAAAAACAGAGTGCGTCGGACGACAATCCACAGCTACCGATGAAAGCCACGTCCGATAAATCGAGATTTGGTGCTCAAGACGCTTCGACTAAAGAGGTATTGGTATTGTTGGCATTCCAAACGGATTAGTCATGCCCATTTTAAAAAATTTTTTGGCCCTCAGTTGCGTCAAGTCTCAATTTGAACCAGAAACAATTTCGGGACACCAGCTATAAAACGAGGTACATACACTTGGATCTACGAGTATACTTATGATCCGGAAGCAATCGGCCAATCAAGTGAATATCGTGATCTTCAAAAAATAAGTTTATGCTAACAAATTTCCTCAACTATTTGTGTTTGTTAAGCATCATTTGCGTAAAGCTATTCGCAAAAGTAAGCCGGAATAGACAACTTTTGGTTATTGCACTACGTGAGTTTTTCTTCAAAAATGCATCCATTGCAATATAGCTCTAGAACCAACCTAAAAGAAATTTGGTATTTTGCATTCTGCTATCAAATTTCCCGTTTTATTAATTGTGGTTATTATTCTCTTTCAATTTGCATATTATGTGCAAAAACATTTCGATATGTGCACAATTGCAAAAACTGATCTTGATAAGCAGATAGATATTTCACACGTAAAACTGCGTGACACTGAGCACAAAATATAGGTAAGTTTACTGCCGTATAGCTGTAATTTATAAAAAAAAAAAATCACAAAGCAAAGTCTTACAATCTCCATATCCTACACGAAAAAATTATCCCCCTAACGCTTTTAGCGTGGCTATATGTAATAATTGTGTCTTTAGCGCTGTCTTTTCCAAGTGCAATATTCCCAAGTTATGTTATATTAAATTTAACATATCATGTAGTTGATATAGCTGATGCAAATGCTCAATTATGCAACACTGAATATATATATATGTACATATATATAGAACCATAACGGCTGGAAAGTATAATTGAACAATAAAATTGCATTAGAGACTCAGTTTTCCAAATCCATTGATAGAAAATGATTTAAGCATCTGAGCTAAGAGGCTGCAAAAAAAGCCTCTAACTTTTTGCTCATTCATATCAAGTGCAAATTGATAAATGTATCCTAAATTTTGAACCATACACCTTGAATGCTACTCTCAGGTTCCGAAGCTTTTGGTGGTATCAATTTTTACCATGTCGTTAAAGAAGGTTGTATTTTACTTCAAAACATATTGCCTTCATTCATTTAACTCCTCAAGATTGAATAAGAAACTTACCAAGATACAAACTTGCATACCGCACATTCATTGTAAGATATAAAGAACCTTCCAATTTATATTACTGTGCGGACGTTAAGCAATTTTGCATTTCCCAGTCTTAGTATCGCTTGGGTTATCGTTAATAATACCGAGTTATCCATTTCTCGGTTTTAAAAGTAAAGTTAAATAAAACACACATAAAGCTACGATTTCGATGAAACTTTTATTTCATAGCATTGCTTGGACTTTGCCATTATGTGCGAAATAGCCCCACAAAAAAAGTCTAACAGTCTTGGTGGCCAATTGACGTCGACAAAACGTGAAATTGCGCTTTTTGGAAACTTCTCATGCAATAAAGTAAGGTAAAAGTCTACTGAGTGCGGACGTGTTTTTAATCCAGCTCCATAAAATAATATTATTTTTAAATAAGTCTAAAAGCGGCACACATAAAGATTCTTGGTGATCAAGAATATTATTCGCATACAAATCGTAATAACAAGAAGTTTTCATTAACCAGTTAATCTAAACAAAAACAAAGCAAAAAAACAAATCAATATTAAACAAATAATTTCTATATTTGTCAAAGCACAATATATAAAACAACAACAATGCCAGAAAACAAAGAGCTCTCATCACCAATGCTCAAAAAAGCGCGTAACGACGAGACACCGATATCTTCGCGCAGCAAATCTCCAAAAATTCTCCTATTAATAGAGCAGAAATTCGCAAAACAAAATGCCATAATAATGGAAAAAATAGAAGAATGTGTAAAAAAGAGTGCCCATGAAGCAATACAACAATTGGATGCTAAAGTAAACAAAGTGATGACGAGCGTAAATGAACTTGCAGAAAGAGTAAATAAACTCGAAAACATTCTTCCACCAACAAATGATCTAACGCGCGAAGTAGACAAATTAAAAATGAAAGTTGCCCACCAAGAAAATATAAACGTTTCCTTAAATCTTCGCATCTGTAGAGTTCCATATGATGAGAAAGAAAACCTTTATGAATTGTTTGGATTTAATTCGCACACGCCAATCTATATAAACGAAGACCCCACCAGCAACAATTATAAAATTCTGCAAGGGGCAATAAAATTGAAAAAAACAAAAGCATCTATCAGCTGTATTTACAATGCGTGGGATTGTATGTGTGAAACTGTGCGACACTGACCGTGGAGTCAATTGAGCAACTCAATACATTGTTATCTCTTCACAACAAATGTCAAATACTCAACCAGCCCTCACTGATGTTGCCACCTGATAACAATATATGTAATGCATATTGTTACACTTAGAAAAACTCAACCACAATTCACTTTACCTCTTTCGTATAAGATAAAGATCAAACCGATAATTTGTATTATTAAATGTTATTTATTTCACAAAATATGCAAATGCTATTACTCAATTTTCTGCTCTTTAACCAATTTCAACTATATAATTATGTCACAATTCATTCCTTTAATTTTTCCTGTTGAATATTTTTTGTATTATAAACTTCTGCAAGAACTTATCATCTTACAGTGTTGTTTGTTTCCAGCAGCAAATTACAACAATCCAGTTGCTTACACATTATCACAACAGAAATGCTTGTTCTCCTCTCTTTAATAAATTATGAATAATGTTGATAATCGTTCCAAAGACAATACATCTTCCTTGATTCGTATCTTATCCAAACAAATGCCTGGCTTGAAAATAGTTCATTTAAATGCTCAAAGCTTAAATAACAAAATTGATGAGTTTTGTTACATCTTCACGGCATCCATGGTAGACATTATATGTATATCAGAAACATGGTTTCATACCAAAGTTCACGATAATATCTATCATTTACCTGGATTTACACTACACAGAGCAGATAGAGAAAGTAATGCAGGTGGAGTTTGTATTTATATTAGAGATATAATAAAATGTTCCATTAAACTAAAATCTGACTGCTCAAGTCAATTGGAATTTTTATTCATGGAGGTCCTAACCCCTGCTAGCAATAAAATGTTTTTTGGTTGTATATATAGACCGAATCGAAATACTCCATTTGATAATCTAATAACAATGTTGGAAGACATATCCTTATCATATACATAGTGACATAGTACTAGCAGGCGATTTTAATAGTAATATTTTAAGGTGAAATGTATTAACTGATACAATGCAAACTCTTAGTCTATATTCGGTAAATAAAACTATACCTACGCACTTTACGCAAACTGCCAATACACTTCTTGATGTGTTTCTCGTTAATCGACAGGATAACGTTTTGCTTTATGATCAACTATCGTCGTCCGGATTTTCAAAACATGCACCCTTATTCTGATTGTCGTCGTCGTGTCAAAACAACGGCATCTTGCGACGACAGTTGATATTTGGTATTCATGAAGTCGTTTTCGATAACTATTGACACAAAATCGGTATTCATGAAATTATATTGACGTCGATATTGTATTGAAACGACTCTGATTTCGTCGTCGCAAATTTTGGTAACGACTTTGAAAAAACCAGTGAAAAATTAAAATGCGAAAAGTATAGTACATACAGAAAAGAAACGGAAAAAATAAAAAAAATGAAAATTACAAACTGCGAGCAATTTGAAAAACTGGTGTCAGAAAGGGAGAAGAATCCGTCCTTAGAAAAAGGATTTAAAAAAGGAACTGTTCCAAACAATTTTAATAAGGAGTGGGAGAACATTGCAACGATATTAAATGCATCTGGGCCACCTTTATTCTGACAGATTACAACAATTTTTATTGTTTCAGGTCTGGAGGGACTTAAAATTTAAAGTAAGGAAGAAGATGGCGCACAACAAGGCAGAGTGTAAAGCAACAGGTGGTGGGAAAAACAAACAGTATATGCTAAGTCCATTGGAGGAAGCAGTTGCAAATATTCTGCAGTTTGATAAACAGCTTAGCCCTAAAGGTTTAGACCAAGGCGTTGACCCAGTAATGGAAGACTGGCAAGCAGTAGTTGAAGACGTTGATATTGCCATACAGAACGTGACTTCGTCACTGTCACTATTGGAGTCTGATGCATAGAGCATAGAATGGACATATTATGGACATTTTTGTTAAATGTGTTCCATTGAGACATAAAGTCATTAAGCACAACCAACAGCCTTGGTTCAACAACAATATTAAAAATTTAATTCTAAAAAGAAATTTTTGCTAAAAAAAAGATGGAAGCGATTTAAAACTCCAGCTCTCTTATCTCTATACAAAACTGCCAGACGTGAAGTAGTGAAAATTATACAAATTGCGAAGGCAAAATATCACAAGAATAAATTCTCTACCGCAATCTGTAGCAAATCCAAGTGGAATGCAATTCGAAGAATTGGGATTGCGCAAAAGAGGAATCATAATATTAGAATGGATATAGATGTCAATTGCCTTAATCGGTCTTTTGTTCAAACAAATACATTACCGGTTTTTTTATCGGTTAAATCAAATGTTGTGGGCATTGATGGAATTAATCCTAAAATCATTAAAATTTTGCATCCAAAACTCTTACCATACTTTACTTTTATCCTTAATACTATCCTAACAAAATCAGTATATCCTACTGCAAATAACGAATTTAGGCCCATCGCAATACTCCCTTATTTGTCAAAAGTTCTAGAGAAATTAATGTACCATCAAATGTCAAATTATATTGAAACAGCAAATCTCTTAACACAACGACAGTCCGGCTTTAGACCAAAAGAAGTTGTACCACTGCGCTTATTGATGTAGTAGAAGACTTAAGAAAGGCAGTTGATTATAACTTGACTTTAACTTTAGTACTTCTAGACCACAGCAAAGCTTTTGACACTGTAAGCCATTCTATACTCATCACTAAACTCGCCTGGCAGTTTCACTTTAGTAGTACAGCCTGTAAACTCATTTTTTCCTATATTAGCAATAAATCGCAATGCGTTTCTTATAACAACATCTTCTCCAACAAGTTAAGCATTCATAAAGGTGTGCTACAAGGATCCAAGTTGGGACCACTTCTTTTCTGTATATACCTATACATACATAAATGATTTACCAAATGTATCAAATCATTGTAAAATACAAATGTATGCCGATAATGTGCAACTTTACTGCAATACAGAACAAAAAAATATTTCTAGCTGTGCTCAAAAAATAAACGAAGACTTGGAAAAAGTATACGAATGGGCATGTCAAAATGAACTAAGTCTAAATCCTTCCAAATCTAAATATATAATTATTTCAAACAAGAAAATTATAGAAAGTGAACTATTCTTATTGCAACTTAACAGCACGCCAATTAAGTTTGTTAAGTCCTCATCCAACTTGGGAGTAATTTTCAATGACAAATTGACTTGGTCAAATCATATAAATAGCGTCGTTGGTAAGGTACATTGCATGTTAAGAAATCTATGGGTTGTCAGACATTCAACACCGTTTGATATACGCATGCTTCTAGCGAAAAGCTATTTAATTCCATCACTTCTGTATGGATGTGAAATCTATTTTAACTGTGATAGTACGGATTCGCGTAAACTCAAAGTTGCCTGTAATAACATAGCAAGGTATATCTTCAATAAAAAAACGGAATGATAGAATCTCTGCTTATTCTTATGAAATATTTAATATGAACTTCGAAAATTTATTGAAATTTAAAAGTCTGTTACTAATGCAGAGGATTATAGTCTCAAGTGAGCCAAGATATCTTTTTCAAAGAATACGTTTTGTCATGTCCAATAGAGGTAAACAAATTATACAACATACAATACAATACAATTTATAGAACCCGTATCTCAGAAAGGCAATTCTTTATATCAGGGGTCATCAACTGGCGGACTACGGTCCGGATCCGGACCTAGACCCATTTTATGCGGACCTTTTGTTAACACAAAATATTTTACATTTAGTTTGTTTCTTTACTTTTTGGGTAAAGTTCTGATAAATGCGAGTAAAAGTAAAACTATCTCTCGAATAGTCATAATTACCCATAAGTAAAGAAACGCAAAAAAACTTTTATTACCCGAAAACAAAAAAAACATATATTTTACAACAAATCTTGCATCTCATAAGCACTATTTACTTATTTCTTCAGTTTCAAAAACATTTTTTACTTGTGTTATTTTTTTCACAACCAAACCTTGTCTTTTTATAGTGACGTTTCGAACAGTTGTTATTTACTTTACCCAAACTTTCCCCCAAGGGAAACTCTGGGATATTTGGGAAAAAGAGAAACGCATTTTGACTTTAAGAGAAACAAAAAAGCGCTCTCATTTGCCCAATTTTTGAGTAAAGAAACGCAAACATCAATCTTTGGTGATGCTCCGTTAACCAATAAATAATAGAAAAACCTATGCAAAAAAAAAAAAAAAAAAAAAAAATGATAATGTGGGAGCGATAACACAAACAATTTCATTCGTAATATTCTCGTCATCAGCGAGATGCAAAAAACAAAAACAAATGCAGTGTAATGGCTTTGATATGTATCTGCAGTCTAAAACGAAAAGTTTGTTCTATTTGTGACTACTTTCATTCTTTCTTCTTACTTTACAAAACCTTTCGGTCGCTTATGGGCTCAGTATTTTGCTTTTAATTTGAGTGACGGACGCTTACACCGAGTGCGCTAAATACGATTACTTAGCTACCTTAGAGTTAAGGTATCTGTCTAAATTTGCAAGTTATTTTTTTATAATGGAAAAGAAAAAAAGAAAGGTGGAAGTCGAAAATAGACAGTTTTTGCCAGAATGGACCGATTTGTATTGTTTCAAGTCGTGCTCGAGCCAAGTCGTGCTGGAGCAGTACCGATGTGCTTGATTTGTCAACAAACAGTTGCGTTAATTAAAAGCTCGAATATAAAACGACATCGACGACTCAAATCATGAGCCGTTCAATGACTGAGCAGGAGAAATGTGGTGAAGCTTCTTTACGTATTTCTTGGACTCTTGCTAAGCATATGAAACCATTCACTGATGCTGACATAGTCAAGGAATGCATGCTCGAGGCTGGCAATATTTTGTTTGAGAACAGAAGAGATGTTATTGAAACTATTCGACGGATTCCGTTATCTGCGAGTACTAATACAAGAAACACACACGTTTTGGCAGAAGAAAATCATTGTGATGTGAAACGGCAGTTAAATAATTCCTACTATTACGCCTTGGCTATGGATGAATCATGTGACATCACTGATAAAGCTCAGTTGGTTATTTTTGTACGTTTCTTGGACAAACTGAGTCAAACTTTTGTTGAGAAGCTCTTAACTATTTTGCCGTTAAAGGGAAGAAGCCGAGGAGAAGACATGATGGACGCGGTGATGGATTTTTTTCGTAAAGAATGAGGTAGACTTAAAAAAGCTTTTGTCAGTAACTACCAACGGAGCACCAGCTATGGTTGGGGCTAAAAAAGGACTAGTTCACCTATTGAGAACCAGTGAAAAATGTAATGTTAATTTGATATCTTACCATTGTATCATTCATCAAACTGTGCTTTGCTGCAAACTTAATTCTAATCTCGAGAGAATTATGCAGGAAGTAATAAAAATAATAAATTTTCTTCGGGCAAAAACAGCACTAAAACATCGTGAATTGAAAATATTTCTTGCCGAAGTAGATGCTCAATATGACGATCTGTTACTGCATAATAATGTGAGATGGTTAAGCAAAGGCTGCGTTTTACAACGATTCTTCACTATTTTAGAAGACTTGAAGACATTTATTTTCAAGATTGATCAGACGTCAACAAACAATTTCGTAAGTTTTCTTAGCGATAAAGAAAACGTAACTTCCATTGCGTTCTTATCAGATATTTTTAAACACATCAATGATCTGAACCTTAAACTTCAAGGCAAAGGAAAGCTTGTATGGGAGCTACTGACAGAAGTAAGATGCTTTTTGAGAAAACTCGATCTTTTTAACATCGACCTTGATAATGAACGCCTGCACTTCCCTAATTTAAAAAAAATTTGCGTTGACAACGAGCTTGATGTCGGCCAATACAAGACGTTCATTGAGGATCTTAAATCAGAATTTGAAAACAGATTTACTGATTTTAAGAAAATTGAAAATGTGGTCGTCATCAATAGTAACATTTACTCTTTGAATCCTGAAGGTGAATGGAGCAATGAAGCTGCAAATATTTTCGGGAGTAATAAAGCTGCGCTCCAGATGGAAATGATAGATTTCCAAGAAAATACAATTTTAAAACACCAAAAACAGGAAGTTTCTTGTCAAGAGTTTTGGATAAAATTTGTTTGTGATAATAAATATCCAAAATTAAAAAACTTAGCTTTAAAACTTCTCCCTTTGTTTGCGTCAACATATGTTTGTGAAGCAGCATTTTCTAAGATGAACTTCATTAAAAATAAATTCCGGAACAGACTCGCCGATGAACATCTCCAAGATTTAATGACAATAGCCTGCACAAATTATACTCCAAACTTCGGACGGATAGTCCAAAGCAAAAAATGTAACTTTTCTCATTAATATTGTAAAAACCCTTGGTACATATTATTTTTATTCAAAACATTTGTTTAATATATACATAATAAAATAATGCACCGGAACCCATTCGTTTTAATATTATTAAAATAGTTAGTAGCTAAGACATAGTATTTAAATAGTTAAGTTTATTACCATCCGGACCGTGACAGTCATGATTTTTTGAAAAACGGACCCCTAATGAAAGAAGTTGGTGACCCCTGCTTTATATGTGCTGTTCGTCTTTGGAACGCTCTTCCTTCTCAGCTTCAAATATTGAGCAACTAATTAAAATTTAAACGGAAACTAGCTACACATTCTAAAGATTAAACTTAATTACAATAAAATTAAATGAATATAACTAAATAAATAAATATAACTATTATGAGTATAAATAAATAAATATACAGGGTGGCGCAATAGAACGTGCATATTTAAAAAATAGATTAAAAAATAAATACAAAAGTTATGGTTAAAATAAATCTAAGGCATTGTAGAGTAATAAATGGAGTTTATTTTTTTAAAAATAACATCATCTAAATGCTGACCCTCTCTACGACGGCACTCCTCTAACCGCAAACGAAAATTATTGAAAACTTTCTTCAGTAATACTGGTGTAATGGTTGCCATTTCACCGCCGATATTCTCCTTGAGCTGAACGATGTTTCTTGGATTATTACTGTAGACTTTGTGTTTGAGGTATCCCCACAAAAAAAAGTCAAGAGGCGGCAAGTCTGGGAGCCTTGCTATGAAGTCTGACTCTTTCAATTCTTGTGTTAATTGCAGCTTATATGGATGCAGTTTAAGATCCAATGTTAAAATTCGTTACAAACTTCGTCGCGATAATAGCAAGACGAGATTTCTTGCGAGTCGACATTTGTGGATTTCCTCGTACTAACTCCATAACTCTCTCAACATTGTCTTCGGTCCTAGATGTTCTTGGGCGACCATTTTGTTGTGGTTTAAATGTTGAACCGGTCTCTTCAAAACGCTTTACCCATATTTTTATTAAATTAGCACTCGGAGCTTCACTAATTCCCCGTAGTCCATATTCAGCACAATATAGTCGCTTAGTAGCAATATATGAACGAGAGTTATCGTAAAATGCGCGCACGCAAAATACGCGACGCTTCCCGTCGAAGTGATTCATAGCGACTAAAACTCCATGAGCCCGCCAACCCAACGATGTAGGCGCCCCCCAGCCCGCGCTTTTTCTACCACGCAAAAAAAGATGATGCAATATGCACGTTCTATTGTGCCACCCGTTATGTTTTGTTAGCTTAAATTATGTACATCGTGATATTATAACTTATGCCACTAGCACTGTAATATAAAAGATTTAATCTTGTTGTGCTAGGTTATGTCAAAATTGATAAATAAATAAAATAAAGCCAAAATCGGTTGTGTTGTGTGACTCGTGGCACCGCCTCGTTGAAACCACATATCATCCAGTTCATAATTTTCAATTTTTTCAATTAAAAAAGTCGGTTATCATAAAGCCATACCGCAATAAATTGAAATTCGGACTACCCGCCACACTTTCACTAACAGAATCAATATTTTCGGCAGTACGTAGATTGCAAGGACGCACAAGCCTGACCAGATGTGTAACGCCTCCAGTCTCTTCAAATTTTTTTATAATCTTGTCAATTCCTTGCACAGTAGGCCGATTATGACGACCATTGTAAACAAAAAATTTCAAAGCAAAAGCTTGTAATCTCCATACCCCAGACCCAAAAGTTATCCCCGGATTTAAAATAAAATCCGCAAATTGGAAAAATATAAGTTAAAGCTATCATTTTACCTGAATTCTGTATAACACAATATCACTAGCCAACAAGGTTTTGGACTGGAGCAACCAAATATCTAATTTTGTAGGCTAAATTCGAATCTGTAATTGGTTTTTTCGAGATACAGAAAAAAAAATGTTTTCATTCGTTTTTTACATAAAAAAGTCATTAGTTTATTTAAAAATCAATGAATTTTCAAAAGTGAATGGCGTTATTTTAACGTCGTTTGTATTTTGTTGGTTCGGTTTCACGTATTAAAGTCAGCAATAGTCTCCCAGCATGCTTTTGTCCCAAAATCCTTGATAATTTCTTTCAATTTTCATTAAATCTTGGTGAGCACGCTCCCCTTGTTCGTCGCTCACCGTTTCCAGGTGAATCACATTCGTGCGTCTAATTCGTGATAATTTTTCAATAATTCAGCAACAATTTGTTTGTAGTTTTCACTCTTATTGTTTCAAAGTAAACTGCTCTTGAAGATTTCCAGACTGCTTATTATTTCTCCAATAAACATTGTGAAAAATTTTTCTCAATCTTCCTGATTTGAGGGCCTTCTTTGATTTTAGCATATGCAATTTTAGGAAAAACCGCTAACAAATATTTAAATGCTGCTCCATCTTTGTGCAGAGCCTTGACAAAGATCAAAAAAGGCCCAATTTTATGTGCAGCGGCGGAAGAAGAACGTCATTTGGATCAATTAATGGTTTATTTGAAATATTTTGTTTTCCTCAGTTCTTTTTAGCCACTCTGTTCTGACGCAATGATGACATGTACCGCGGCTATAGACAAAGGAAACAACAATATTTTGTGAAACCTCCTTGCATACCAGTCAACAAATCAATGACCAGAAGCAGGTTAATTTATAGTTATTTACGATGGTGTATACTATATATACCTATACAAAGAAATTTAAATCACACACGTTGTCACGACAGTTAGCGACGCTCAGTTAGCAATGCTCATGCATAAATATATTCTCCTTATCTCTATTTGTAATACCAATAAACATAAAACACTAACGAACTCATTTTATAAATAATTCTCCATAGAGTAATTTCCAATAGATGATAAGAAAGTACCTAGACCCATGTTAAGTAATTTACGACTCAGGATAAGAAATTGTATTATTATAAACAATCCCAAAAATAAATGCTTAGAGGATAAGAAACATACATATTTCCTCCGTAGATCAAGAACTTATGTAATCAACTAACACAGAAATATTTTAACTACATTACTATTAAGAAAAACAACTAGTCTGAGATAAGAACTCATA
The DNA here is from genome assembly GCA_019455685.1 of Philornis downsi. Taxonomy (NCBI): domain Eukaryota; kingdom Metazoa; phylum Arthropoda; class Insecta; order Diptera; family Muscidae; genus Philornis; species Philornis downsi. The sequence continues at coordinate 47,275 of JAHXMU010000238.1, forward strand.
AACATCCGGATTAGGGATGAATTCGTAAATGTGTTTTTTTTTTTTGAAAATATGTGTATCATTATTATGTTTACTTTAAATATGTTTGTCTAGGAAAATAGTTTAAGATGAACATTTTGTATTTAAGAACAGCAAAATAAAATTGTTGGGCAATCGAGAATAATCAGTGTAACAACACATAGTGTTGAAGAATTATTCTTTAACTCAATTTAAGAAAATATTACCAATAAAGAAAGGCGCATCGCGTCGAATAAAATATTTTTTTATATTAAAGAAAAGACTGTTTTCTAATTCGACAGATCTTCCATTTATTACCGTTGTGTTTGAGTAATGTCAAAATTTCAGTCATTGATTCGTAATTTTCCTTTGTATTAACGGCATGAGCGATTGGTATGGATGGCTTTTCATTCCCATTAGGCAGAAAAAAAGAGCTTTTAAACTGTACTTAAAGCCACCAATAAATAATTTCCATTCAGTTTTGTCATATGGCCGGATCATTTTTTGAAATAAACCATCAACATCAGTACAGTGTACAATAGAGTGTTTCTCCTATCTCTATATATTGTTACTTTTGTCCCAACTGCAAGATGTTTCCACTGCTACATGCGTGAAGCTAGTAATTCTGCGTCTTGCTTCGTTAAATGTAAATCCCGAATTTGATCATTTAGTTCAGCTTGAGTCACTAAATGGCGTTCATCATCAGTCTGGTACAAACGTGCAAGTACTATTTTTTCGATTTTTCATATTGAATCCAGTAATTTTTGTTAAACAGATATAACAATCGGTTTGGTGGTTACTTGACTCTCCAAAGTACTGCAATTGAAAAATCGAAATAGATCTTCTTGCCATTTGACCACTTGTATAAAACAGTTCTGTAACTATTGCAAAACATTGTCGGTGTCCACGGTTTGTTCAAGTTTCTGACAGCAAAACCAAAATAATGTAAATATGCATTATTTTAATGATTCTGATATTACATATTCTTTTTTTTTAACCAAATATTCACCACACGTAAAGCAAAAATAGCTTGAATCAGTAACACGCGATCTCCCTGGCATGCTTAAACGCTACTATTATGAAGATTTAGAACGAATGTGGGCTTCTGTCAAATTATTAATTGTGAAATTGTAGTGTCAGTATTAACTGTTTTACAGTATTGCCAGCATGCGATAAAAATGAACAATTTTTATGCAAAATTCGAATTCAGCGTACCCAGATTAGTTAAAAAACATCCTTCGTTTCTGCAGTCAATTTTTGTTTTCCAAATTTGTGGACCAGTGTTATCTCGGTTGTGCATTCCTAATTGTTGCCAGAATGTCAAACGATAAATAAAGAATATGATCTGGGTAAATAGATAATATTATCTGGTGTTTACGCGGCGTTTGATAGCACAAATTCGTCACATGAGGTTTGTGGAAAGAACACTGATGGATTTATTGTGAACGACTTTCAATCCAAACATTTAACAATTATCATGCAAAAACCACCGTATTCACTTGATCGGGCACCGAATTTTTTTTCGAATTCAGAATTGTAATTATCACCGGTTTTCAGTCGAAAGAAGACATGAAAGAGAATTGAACATTTTTCCGAGAAAATTATATTTCTGTTTGAAAAATGTTTTGATAATTGGATTGGATTCGTCGTTATATCATATTATTTTTGAAGTGGCCTACTTTAAAGGCGACACAATAAATTGGAATGAATAAATATTTTGTTTTTTTTTATTAACCAATTCCCTGTATTTTTTTATAGCAGGTGCATCGATTATACGGAAAAATGTAACGCTTTGAAAGAGATGTATTGGATTCCAGAAATTGTGTCAGGGCTTTTTAAAATGATCGACCTATGCCCCTGTGTCCGTCTTGTTGGTTGGACGGCCGGCAGATACAGTAACAAATAAATCAAAAAATCACTTTTGCATAATCAGTTTGTACCGCTTATTATAACTTTTTTATCTACTATGCGCTGCATATATATATGTATGTATGTATATTACAGTCGGGTTTCTAGTCATTGAAGAAAAGCTTTGTCATTAAATCGACTGCTAGTTCCAGAATAACACTTGTTTGCAAGCAATATTCTGCTAATTTCCATCATTAGTTTTACCGACGCCGGAGTTAAAATAGTTCCCGGTATTGTCAGATTTTTTTGCACCGTCGATTATCGCCAGAATCGACCAAAAATGGCTAAAATATCAAATCATTTTATTGTAGTTGCAAAATATAATTGGTTTTGCTACATCCTTACAAATATTATTTGTACCATTGATGAATGTTTTATGAAGTTGTGAATTGACATTGTTTATAACAAATTGATCAATTAAAAAACATAAAATGCTCATATTAAATAATAATATCAGTCGCTTTGAATAACCCGTATAACATTAGTTTAAAATACAAATATTGTAAATTTAAATAACGTTTGCAACATTTTTAGCAGCCTTTGCAACATCATCGCAAGTCTGCGCACAAATTACCGAAATGCATTTGAAACATTATTTGTCGATTGGAAACACATAATTGTAGTCTAAATCGGATATGAAACTATGGTTGAGACAAATCATTTGGGCATTATGAAAAATTTTTCCCGTTTTGGGCAAGATTTCTGTTCCCATTCTTTACTAATTCTGTACCAACGACCAATGTTTAACCGCTTCTTTGCAAACGTCGTTTATAGTTATTATTACTCGTATATATTATAGTTATTGTCTGATTGCGTGATTCCGATGATGATAGACAATGTTGGTAGTTTTACTACAAAACTCCAAAAAGGATATGGTGAAATGATATATTAAGCTGGATTCACACCAACTCAATTCAGGGACGACAAACAATCATATCAATTTTTTTCAAAATTTCACCGCCAAAAATATTGCCAATTGAAAAAAAGCCGCCATCTTTGGAGGTCAAATCGCCAGATCTGACAACACTGATAGCGCCAGTTGTGTTTACAGCAGCTTTCCTCCAAAAGTTTGTGAAAGAGATCGCACGATAGGCCTCCGCCCTGTTTAAAGCCTCATTAGACGTAAAATGATTCTAAGAATTTTTGCTTATCTTAACTGAAGATTTCTTGTCAGTCAATATCATTCGACTAACAAGGAATGCTGAAGTCGACCGTGGCTTCACATAGTTTTGGCCGCATTGGGCTGTAGACGCAACCACGAGTATATAGCAGACGAAGAGGTGTCTATGTGGGTATGTTTTCTTGTGCCTTCTCCATGACTTGCTCCTGCATTGTGAATGTTGGTCCAGGTGTAGATTTTCAAGAACTAAAGCCGCCCTTTAGCCTTCCAAATATGATGCATGATTATCGTGCGACCATCACCACTGGACTTAAATACATATATTAGCAGGACAACAACACCACAGCTTTTCTGTCCTGAAGCCGTGATACTGCTATTCTGATCTTGATTTGGCACAACGTGATTTCTTTACTTGTGGTATCAGGAACTAGCAATGTATATAAATATTCTGGATATGTGTGATCAGATTTCCATCGATGTCCTTAGACGAGGTGACATGTACTATAAGAAATCCTTTTCAACTTTTGGTACAATTTGCCGACCTCACCTCTAGGTTGAGCGTTCTCTAACAACAGTGGTACAATAGACTGCAGCGCATTTAATACCCAGCCTCCTTTTTATCAAGCGCAATGCGCCAGTCGCCAATAAAAGTGTCAGGCACAACTCAATTAAGGACATCTTGTCGTAGTAATTGGAGCAGGTTATGGCTATGGTTATGACTTTTTGGGCACTGCTGAATCTCGTGCGTGTCTTATCTGACCATGTTAGACCAACAGGTTATACGCATATTATTTTGTAGAACTTCCGAAGTGGTTCACAAATTTCGCCCATTCTATGTAGTAATGCCTTCGAGAGTCTCAAAGTTCATTCCATTTTAAGATATACTGAAGAACCTATTGTTTAATGATGTGACACCGTGATATATGTTGTGAAATGATATTGTAGCCATCGTGCTATGGACGTACATATATCGGTTCCGTATAATCTTGTTTTGACATCTGCGTTTTAGAATTACTTAGTTTTAAGAATCAATTTCAAAACACAATTAAGGGCCGTCTGTCAAAACCAGAAATGCGTCTAACGCAACGGTCGTCATTGAAATCGGATTTTCAAGTGAGTAAAAGTTAACAAAATTATATTGGCCTTTTCGGGCCTTAAAATGTATTAATCGTGGATTTGAAATTAAAGAGTGTATAAAATCTTTATTGTGCTTCTTGGTGCTTCATATATCGGTTATCCGCTGTAAACATATTCAAATTTCTAGTGTCTTGCAAAAAGATGTATCAGAACAGTTTTTAAATTCATTTCAAACATCACTGTTTAGTGGTATTAAAATAACCTCTTACTTAACCAAATGGATTGAAAATTTAAAAAGTTTTTGATTGTAAATGCGAATACAGAAAATACATATCCACAAACATCCAGCATCTGATCGCATCAGAAGCCTTCAAGAACTCATCCACTACTTGAGCATAATCAATGCAATCCCTTGCACCCCATGAAAGAGATATGGGAGAGCTGATCACACTCTATTTTAGACTCATTCAACGGGATCTACAGTTTAACAACGATTTCGAACGCCACAGTTTGGGAAGCATTCTCTAGACTCACTCGACTACTTGTACTGTAATGATAAGTGGCTGTATCGGGGATTGCACCCGAAAGATAGTCGCGTGTACTGACCATCGCCCCGCGGTCGATTACAATATAAAATATGCCGGAAGTAAATGTTGTCACAAAAAGTTGATATTAAAAGCGTCACTTGCGTCACAAAAGTTAAATCAAGGAGGATGTACAAGCCTTCAGAACAAAAAACAGCACTTGAAGACCAATGCACTTTGACTGGTCATGGGCCTAGTTTTTATGATGTGAAGATTTTGTGCGAAAATAGGAAAAACAACCGAAGATATACATTTGAAATGCGTCACTCCACATTATTGATGCACCTATTGACAGTAGACTGAATTAATGCAACGATGCTGAGAAGCTGGTATATGTCAACACACAATTCAAAAGAATAGAAGCCCAAATTATAGAATTAGTTGATGCAGTAGACGCAACTCGGAATGACTCATTAATATTTATTAAATGTAATTATTGCCTGATGTGCATTTTTATATTGCACAGGGTATCCGTCGGGAAGGTACTACTTTGTTTTGTCGCCATTTTGGTAAACATTAGTCTTGACAGTTCATATTTGGCAGTCGTGAAGTAGAGAAGTGGGCAAATTTATTATGGAAAAATATTCGATAAACCAACGTGTTTTAATCGTTAAAACATTTTATCAAAATCAATCATCGATTACTGATGCTCAAGAAAGTGTTCAAAACAATCCATCAACCTCAATTCGAGGCCGTGCTCAAAAGCTTGGCCTTCCAAGAACATCTTTGGCCACGATTTTGCACAAGGATTTGTGTTTAGCTCTAAACGTGTGGTTTTCCCCGTATGACCAAACCATTTTCAATGGTTTGGCAACCACTTTCGTAATGTTCGAATCGGTTGAACAATGTCTGAGTTTTCACTCAGACTGAAATACATAGGTTTTAACGAGTATCGGCTACCGCTGATAGAAGCCAACTCGCTCCATCTTGTTAGAAAAATATTATAAAACTTCACTTGCTATACGGATTTGATCACAAACGTATCGTCAGACATAATCCTCTGTGCTGAAAGGTAATATTGGTATAATAAAGGTATGAAGGAAAGAAAACTAAAATCATTTTTATTTTATTTCCGATTACATCAATTTGCAACGCAAACATTGGTCCTTCGAGCCGGATACCTGGACTAATACTGCAACGCAAACATTGGTCCTTCGCGAACCGGATACCTGGACTAATACTGCAACGTAAACATTGGTCCGAGATTGAAGAGACGAGTCAGCAATATTAATCTCTCTTTTTTTTGCACAAGGTCTTGGATTACGTCCACAAGTGAACTGGAAATGCATCCATCATCAGTATTGTAACAATAACCATCAGTTTTATCAACAACAACATCACCATAACCATAATCATTATCATCAGCTTTGTACAATCAGTTAAAAATAAGGTGCGTATGTATATTCAGTTTTCTTTTCTGTGAGCAAATTTATATGTGCAAAAAATAATATAAAAGTGCCCCTTACAACGCCGTCAAGGAACAAGAAACGAACTTAACAAAAGTGGCATAAAATGTTATGTTGTCGCGTTGAAATTTATATCCAAATTTCGACACTAAAGCTGAAACTGGACAAATTCGTTGTCCTTTCATAAAAGCAAAGAAAGCGATCCATTATTTCACTTTGTTGAATTTTTAATGCGCTTGGTTTATTTATTTCCAATAAATATAACTAAATTTAATTTTGCTTTGTTATTTGCGCGGATGAACAAAACAACAACTATTATAATAGCCATCAACCCCTTTATCTCTCAGCGGTTTGACTTAGACGCATATTCGCATTTATTGTGCAGTACGTGTGTGTGAGCACTAACAAAGTAATTGGTTTTACTTTTGCAATTACTTAACCCTTGTGTGTTACATTTATTTTATGCTAACAGCGGTTGTTCTTTCGCGGTCGGTGTTAATCCTGAATTGAAAATTGAATTGAATTGAATTGAATGTTTCGAGACATACCACTTAAATATTAAAGTCAAAATTTGAATTGGGTTTCAAGTTGGTATTATCGAAACCAACATTGGTGATTAGTGTACCCTACTATCGGTCTTTCAGACTATTAATAGGACGATATAGTATTTTTGGGAATTTTTTCAAAATTCCAATTAGTTTTCGATCGTGTTTATTCGGAAACTACAACCGCACTTCGTGCACCCTACCACTGGCCCTACGGACTATTGGTACAAAAGTCATTTTTGGGAATTTTTTTAAAATTCCAATTAGTTTTCGATCGTGTTTATTCGGAAACTACAGCCGCACTTCGTGCACCCTACCACTGGTCCTACGGACTATTGGTATAACAGGATTTTTTTCAAAAGTTCTGATTTTAATTTTGTTTCATTGAGTTACATTCGTGCTTGGTGTACCCTACTATCGGTATCTCGGACTACCAGTAGGAAGATATAGTATTTTTGGGAATTTTTTCAAAATTCCAATTAGTTTTCGATTGTGTTTATTCGGAAACTACAACCGCACTTCGTGTACCCTGCCACTGGCCCTTCGTACTATTGGTAAAAAAGGATCTTTGGGATTTTTTTTCAAAAATTCCGATTATGATTTTGTTTTATTGAAAACTACATTCGTGCTTTGAACCGTACTATCGGTCTTTCAGATTATCAGTAGGAAGAAATAGAATTTTTTTCAAAATTTCAATTAGTTTTAATTAGTCCAAGGCAAATTGGAAGTCGAAATTGGAAGTCGTGTGCTCTACCTTGGTCCTTCGGACTATCGGTAGGAAACTTATTTTTGGCAATGTTTTCAATTTCATTCTTTATTATATTCGGATTAGACGGAATTCGATATGACCAGTACTCCATTTGACTTGTTCATTAGGGCATCTGAAGCCTTAATTAAATTTGAGGCTAAATTTCTAGCAATGAGGTCAGATTCTCATACGATTTTCACCCTCGAAATATGATCTATCGAACTACAACGTCTGTGGAATAAGGTTATCGAGGCGGACGAAGATTGTCTGTCGTACATTACGGAGAAGCCTGATACGACACCTAGGGAGATAGACTCTGACGAGGGCAAATATGATGTCTCGTTTGAGTCTTATGTTCGTTGTCCGGGGTCAATAAAAGAACGATTGCAATTGTTTACTGATCCAAAACCAGATTTGCCGTTAGTTGCGAGCCCCTCAATGGAAGGACAGGACCGCGTGTCGCGCGATTTCCCGCTCTGAACACCGTTTCTAGGGCATCATCTGAGGATCGTGCCTCAATACGGTCAGTTCGTTTGGCTGGGTCACAGATATCATAAAATGATCATATTTCGCAACGTGACCGAGTTTATGTTCATAATCTCAGTTTGCCTCCGTGCGACACAGACGACTTTGAAGGCGATTTTTCATCATGGCCAACTTTTCGGGATCTTTTTTACTGCTGTGTACGTAAATAATTCCCGTTTAAGTGGCGTAGAGAGATTATGCCATCTAATTCGGAAAACCAGTAATTCGGAATCACGCAGTATCGTTGCTAAATTCCCACTTACGAACCAAGGCTTCAACCTAGCTTAGAAAGCCTTGAAGGAGGAATACGATAACACTCGTACTCTCGTGAATAACCTATTGAAGTTACTCTTTGACCTCCCGAATCTAGAGCAGAAATCATCTGAGGGTTGAAAAATATACAGCGTGGGATAAATGGTTGCCTTTCTGCAAAGGCCATTTATAACGTACCCACGTCGAATTGCGATCCCATTCTGATATTCCTCTGCATACAGCGTTTACCACGAACGACGGTGTCTCTGGGAGCAGACTGTGAAGGATCAGTCTGCTATATCTACTATGAAAAATTTTGATTCTTTTCTGACAGACAGGATTCAAACTTTGACTTGTCTTCAAGACCTTAAAGGCCGGGGCGCCCCGAAGAAAGCTAGGGGGTCAAGATCCACTTATCGAACGTGGGTTCCTCGAAAACATTTTCAAGCTAAAGTATGCGTGCTATGTGCTAAACAGACTCATTGCCTACGCTTGTGTCCTCGTTTCTGCAACCTTTCTGTCAATGACAGATATGCGGTTGTAAGGAAACACAAATGTTGTGTAAACTGCCTTGTGAGAGGGCATGAGGTGAAAGATTTTCCAGGCAAGTACAATTGTACAAAGTGTGGGAGGCGACATCACTCCCTATTACATAGAGGAAGTTCGGAAAATTCACCTCAGGGGGGACGGTTGGGTGCCAGCACTGAATCCAACAGGCAATATGGTCAACCTACGACATCAGGTGTAAATGTTTCCTCCACATCAGGCGGACAAAGTTCGTCTACGACGATAAACCGACACATAAATGTCCCCTCTCATTCAAGTGGACAGTCTTCCTCTACGACGACAACGAATAGACAGGAGTTTCATACGTCACAGGATAGAACATTTGCCTCCCACCGCGTGGAGATTAGGGCGCGTGGTTAATGTGTGCCCGGGTAGTGACGGTCATATTAGAGTTGTTGACGTTCGTACCGAACAAGGTGTTGTATGGCGGTCAATTACGAAATTAGTCATTTTGATTAATTAAATTGCACATTAATTTTCTTCTTAGCCATGGATCACCTACCTTTTGCCGAAACTGAATTGATGAACTATGATGAATCGGCAATGTCCGACGAGGAACGAGGCCTGCAGGTGCGGCTATGTCCATCGTCGTTGCTGGTCCAGCAACAAGTCCATCGACTCAAGTTGGCAATGGGGTTATTGGAGAATAGATCGCCAAATGCAATTTGGTTATAGATAGCACTGGTCCAGCGCTTTCACAGTCTATCGAAAAGGTAGCCAATAACGAACACAGCGCTGGTCCAGCGCTGATGGAACCAATACCACCTCTGCCATTAGAAAACGGCCCTGTGGCTGGTCCAGCATTACAGGAAGTTGTGGAAACCAAGAATTCGGCTCCAAGCACTCTCGCTGGTCCATCGAATGATAAGTCCGCTCCGGTGCCAGATGTACCGATTGGGTCCGTTACTAAACCAAGGCCGTCCGCTTGTCCGGCGTGTAAAAACATTCACCACATTCGGGAATGTGCGGTTTTCAGTGGATTACCCATGCACAAAAGGCTGCGTTTTGTCGTTAGGCCGAACTCATTTGGCGGCGAAGTGTCCAAGTCGGCATAAATGCAGACAATGCAAGGAGAGACACCACACTCTTTTACATCAGTCTTCGTCCGATTTTGTACAAAAATTTTCGCTTCCACGAAGCTCGGGCGTTTCACGGGCACGACGTCCAAATCGTACCAGGGAGATTCCCCCTTCTACCCGTCATTCCAGGGAAATATATTCCGGTCCGGGCATTATTAGATTCTTGCGCTGAAAACAGTCAAATCTGCGGTTCTCTAGCTCGGCGACTGAAGTTGCCAATAACCAGAATTAATAACGACAATTTCTGCCAAATACGAGTGATTTCGTCACTGAATTCGACCCATAGACTATCGGTAACAGTAAAATTAAGTTCAATGGGATCACTTCTGGCTCCGTCGCAGAGCGCCCCGGAGATCCTCCGGGGAACTTATGAAGCGTTCAGTCTAGCAGACAGACCGGTCTATGCAGGTGCCTTTGGTATTGGGTGTAGATGTACACGCAAACATTGTGAAAGGACTAACTCACCCGATACTGGGATTTCCAATGCTCTAGTATACTTTATTCGGCTGGGTGGTCACAGGTATACACAATGGATCATAAGGTGTATGCCCCTTATGGATCAGCTCACGATGATAATAAAAAATAAAAAAGAAACTGAATTATGCATAGCCCAATATGTGTTTTGTTTTGTAGAGACATATTTGATTTACCTTTTAAGTAGTAGCACTTATGTAAGCAATATTCTAAGTTGCAACGGGATGTTGCAAGGTGGCCGGCAATGTTTAGCTCTAAACGTGTGGTTTTTCCTGTATGACCAAACCATTTTCAATGGTTTGGCAACCACTTTCGTAATGTTCGAATCGTCTGAGTTTTCACTCAGACTGAAATACATAGGTTTTAACGAGTAACGACTACCGCTGATAGAAGCCACCTCGCTCCATCTTGTTAGAAAAATTATAGAAAACTTCACTTGCTATACGGATTTGATCACAAATGTATCGTCAGACATAATCCTCTCTGCTGAAAGGTAATATTGGTATAATAAAGGTAACGCCTTTATGAAGGAAAGAAAACTAAAATCATTTTTGTTTTATTTCCGATTACATCAATTTGCAACGCAAACAATTTGCATTTGTTTCCATTTAAGATTCAGTTGACACAACAGCTTCTTTCACAAGACCATTTACGCCGCCGTACATATGCCAATAGAATGTTACTCGCCCATGACAACTCCGATTTTCATGAAAAAATCATAATGAGTGACGAGGTACATTTCCATTTGAATGGATATATGAATAAACAGAAGAGACAATTCTGGACAATGGAAAACTCTCAAATTATTCATAAGTCACCTTTTGCTCCCATTAAAAGTGACAGTCTGCGGTGCAATTTGGTCAGGAGAAATCATTGGGTAAATGTCAATTGGGAGCAATATCATGATATGATTGAAATCTTTTTAATGCCACAACTGCATGCTTTGGGCATGATTTACAGCCGGGATTACAATAGAATTACTGCGAGACCTCTTTCCACAACAAGTTATTTCAAGAAATGGTGATGTTGATTGGTCTCCACGGTCGCCTGATTTGACTGCTCCTGACTTCTTTTTGTGGGGACATCTGAAAGGACAAGAGTTTGCTTTTGTGAGGCTAACAGAAGCGGACATTTATCTGATATTGTATTCCATACATAATTGCCGATATTAAATAAAACATTATCAAAATAATTTAACATTTAATCAAAAATTATAAACAAACAAAGTTCCCTTCCCGACGGACAACAACAAAGCTTATTCTTAACTGGAGATAAAAATTGTTTGAAATGAATTTGAAAAACTATCGCTCCGCCGCGGTGAATTTTCACTGTTATTTTAACAGATAATTTTCGCGAAAATATGGAAAATGATAACAGTAATATATCTCCAATACAAACTGTCGAAAACAGTATCAGAATAGGCATCGAAATGAATTTTCAAACTATAAATTCCTTTCCACTGGAAAACAATCCAAAGCCTCCAATGTCAATTCGATAGCAGGTTCAAAGGAAGAACTCCCTTAGATCACGTTTATCAAAAATTTTCATGGAAATCGGCTTTCCTTATATTTAGTATATATAAATGGATGGATGGTCGATGGGTCATTACTGCTCGGTACCCAAAACATCCAAGATAATAAATGCTTACTATTATATAATAAATTGATGGAAACAATACAACATATTTTAAAAATTCGTATTAACGTAAGATTGTAAATTAGAACATACGCACACAGTAGGCAAGAAAGTCTAGCGCCAATGACTTCGCCTCTCGGAAACTCTTTGATAATGGTGATATAAGCCATTAAATATCCAATTAAAGTGTAGACTGTTTTGTCCTATTATACACATCAACGTCAATGGTTGTGGATAAATCATTTATACTTGCCTTGCGTTCGTTGTCCTCAGACAGACCAAGATCACGTCCCTGGGCAATGGCAAGACGGTTTCCTTGCACTAAATTTCCAACCATCACCGATGCTGGACCGACCGAAGTGTCTGTAAGACCACATCCAGATGAACTAAGTTTTGCAGTAGATTGCACACCTTTTAGGATGTTAGTATTAGAATGTAAATTTCCAACCAATTAAGCACATTATGTTACAGAGTGGGTGTTATTATGGTGGGTAGTAGTAGTAGTAGAATGTGTATGAAATATGTAAGTGTGAATAAATCGTCATTAGAATAATGTATTGTGGAAGATGTATTTCTTTATTTAGGTAGCAATAAATTAGAGAAAGGAGCGGCATATCAAAATACTTAAATACAAATACATGTAAATTTACATATGATTAATGTGTACATTAACCACATACATATGTATGTGAGAAGATGTACTTTAGTCCATACACTCACAGATAACTTGAATATTGGTTATTGATTCTAAATTACATGGTTTCAAGCACCATCTCCACCTCAATTTTCAACCTTCTCTAATCCATAAAGGTAGATCACTTTTTATTCTCCGTACTGCCTCTGTACTGAACTGCTACACTATTTATGTAATGTAGAAAATTGCTTACTTTTGTCAGCTATTTTGGTTGTATAGGTATATTGAAACTAGATTACCAACTAACAGCTTTTGCGACAGAAACGGCATGGAATCTAAGTGTTCCCGACTACTGAATTTAATATAACTATTGAATTTAATATAACTATTGAATTTAACATAACTTGGACTATCTAGGAATTGTCAGCCCTTTCTTCCAGCCAGAAGATACCAAATTGATTATGCTAGTATGGAACATAATACCCATTGGCGGTGAGGTCTATCTTGCCACCTCTGCTACTTTAATGCACCTTCACATTCGAGCACAAAGTCTGTACCAGCGATTTTGGTATCAACCACAACCCGCGTGATGCTCCCACTAGGGGTCCTATATCAAATGACCAGGCGGGAACTCAGTCCCGGGGCCTCCTGATCCCCACCCTAGCGGCTAAACTCAGCGGTTAGATTTGCGCAACAAAAGCAAAGCAAAAGATGCTACCAAATTGTGATTTATACACCATACTTTACGGGATTGGTCGCCATGCGGCAAAAGACTACGGACTGGACATTTTTACATACATGGAACGGTCGATACTACATTACAAGGATGCAGTATCCTCACCGGTGGGAGAAGGGGAAAACTCCAAACCCCTTCCGTTTGGCGACGGTGAATGGCAACCATGAAATATAGATATAGGCCTGTCCGTACCCCCGAGAGGTCAAAAAGATACAGATGGCAGGGCACGAACCCGAGACCTGCCCGTGTGTATCCCTATCACCCCCGGTACCTCTGGTAAAGCTCTGTAGCTAACCTACTCAAAGTTTCAACCCCTTGAGCTCCAGCGACTGATGCCCCTGCACACTAGCAATACCTCTCGTCTATCAAGTTGAACGAGATTGTGGGGTCAGCAAGATCCGAACAATCTGGCACCCGCTCAACCCTCAGGACAGACCGGCTTGAAAAGGTCAGCAGACCCACTTTCCACAACTACGTCGTAGTAGTTAAAACCAAAATCAGGGTTTCTCCCAACGAACCTAACATCTGACAAAAACCTAAATGTATCTCGTCCGTTATGACTCTTCTCAACGTGTTTGCCATCTCAACAAGACACATTCGTCCAAGAGTCACCTAAGCTCAGCCCCACTCAAGCTCTCTACCCCTTCAATGGGCCAGTCTGTTGCCGCCAGTACATACCTCTTCCTGACCTTGAATTCCGTCGCGGACGGATTACAACAAGATTTAGGGGAGAGCACCCAGCAATACCTGAAGGGCATATGTCGATATCGTACGACATACTGGCATACAAGAAAATAACACCACCCTCTGACAAGGGAGGATCTTACGATACCCGAATGCAGACTAAGTTGCCATGGCAACAAACAACCCCTGATAAACGATACGAACAGCTCGTCTACTAAGCCCACAATGACTCCTCATGACATGTCTAAGCTGACCAACAACGCTGACCAGTTTACCTCTTAGCATATTCAAATGAGGCAAACAGCATTTCCTCTCCCACGATAACGCCCAAGTACCTCACCTCGGTGATGCACCTGAGCGCAGATCCATCAGCCAAACGAACAAGTGGCTTGCGAGATAATCTACCGCACAAGAGCATCATTTTGGTCTTATCGACAGCAACATCTACACCGACATGATCCGACCATTGCCTAACTATCCTCATCATGGCTAGGACCCTTTTCTCTAACTGGAAACGACAGCGGCCCTCAACCATGATGAGTAGGCCATCAGCATATGCGTAAACTTTGTACTGATCACTTAACTGCCACAATAGTGGGTCTATCATGAGATTCCATATAAACGGACCACGTTGGAACCATGCGGCCAGCATTGTCTATAAGCATATCAAATTGTAGGCAGAAACACTCTCGATTATTAATTGCCCCACAAAAGTTTTTCAAACTAATATGGGAATCCCCATCAAAAATAAATAAAATCCCCAACCCATAGAAAATCTCTAAAACGATGTAATTTTTTCTTTATTTTTCCTTTATTGCCATCGTAAGTAGGAATTTGAGGTCATCGGCCAATAACGGCTTATTGCTATGGAAATACAACTTCAGGAAACCCTACATGAAAAAGTCTAGCAGGATCAAATAGCACGACCTTGACACCAAACGCATGTCACATTCACGGGAGATAACAACAAACTGTCTTGCTGGGACCAAATGCCGCCCACGTCCTTATCGTTCAGTTTGGACCAAAAGAAATTGGTTATCATTAACCACCGTCAGCAAATAGTAACTGTATAATCTATTATGCTCATCCGCAAAAATGGGCTGTTGCGGGTCAAAATACAGATTAGTTAGTAATCCGCATTTTTCTTACGTTACTATCTGTCAGATTGTAATTAGTAGCGGTTATGCCCAAAGACCATCTTTTCTCATCTTAGCTTTACTTTTCTTTCAATGTTTTAATCACCTTTTGGATCCCGATCGCACAACACACTACTCCTGTCTAGAGGTGATATTATTTGTCCAACAAAAACGACAGTTTTTTTGTACAAAATTCTAATTCCTTACAGGTTTTTATTACTTGGATGCACTTCCATCTGGTAAACCACGTGTGGTTTGCCGTCGTTCCACATGCGACAATTTTGTTTAATAACATAGCCATTGCATTTTTTCACTCCAAAGCCAAAAAAATAAACGCTGCGTTTGCACTAACTAACAAACACTAATTTTAACAATAAACCTTCATTATTTGCACATGACACTAATGATAAAGCTTGACATGATGATTTGGCAGCAGTGATTGAATGAGAGACAACGTCAAAAAACGACATGACAGTACAGAGTGTCAACATTTAAAGAATCCAGATATTTCAAAGCGTGGTTTTTTACGTAATAACATGTACGTATGGCACAGACATAAAAAATATTTGAATCACAATTTTCCGTGCTTTAAGAGCCATTTTGGAGGTAAAGTTTTAGTCGCACGTTCGTAAAGAATTTAAATTTAACATTCGTACATGTCAAGCTCTTAGCTGGGCAGCTTAATAACTGGTTGGAGTATGATCGAATTTGTTCATTCAAATAGCAAGAACGTATTCTATACTCTTCTGTTAATGTTTTACAAGTAGCAGGAGTCATTTTATCCATACCGGAGTTGCATTAAGCTTTCGATGTCCACGTTAAAAAATGGCTCTTTATTTCTTGGCGAAAAACTCACCAAAGCAATGCCAATGCCAATGCAGTGCGTAATAAAAAAAATTAAGTGTTTTTGGCTGGTCCATTTGCTGGATTTATTGGACGTGATTTTCATCGAAGAGATTAATGATCTCGATCTTCTTTCAACTGTTTATGCCACTTGTAAAAATTTATTTCCGACAAGGTCTGTTACAGAAGGCATCCCGAAAAATTCTAAACCTTCGGGCGGAGGAAATTCCATGTATTAAGGCTGCTGCAGTGGTTGCTTTTCGTGGTGAAACTCCGTACAAAAAAAGTGTTCGTGAGACATAAAGCTGGATGCTACCAGCAGAAACTGCCATGCTTTTTAACGAATAATTTTTTTGGTGGTTGCCAATACTGAAATCGGAATAACTTAAATTTTTACGTCTTAACATATTTAACACTTGTGAAATGAAATTGTCTTGTAAAAAGGCAGTTACTAATTTGAATAAAATTATATGACAAAACTCGAAACAAAATAGACCAAATTCGTATAAATGATTCCAGAACCAAACGAAACACCTTATATGAATTTTTATTTGTAGCTTTGCATAAAAATATGCAATTCGCTGAAAAAAATCATCATAAAATCAAAGTTAAGATAAATTCGAAAAATTTCAAAAAAAGTGTTCTAAAATATGAGGAAAATTCAGATGGCGTTTAATTGAATTATGAGATATTTGTATTCACTGATGCGCCACGTTTATATTGTATAACACCGTATGTTATGCATTGTTCTATGCAGTTCTTAAATTTATATCGATTTCAGGTCTTTTTTGACATTATATAAAGTTGACTTTGTAGTCCTCAGTTATTTTTAAGTCCTTTAAGTTCCGTTTAAGTCCGTTTAAGTTCTCATATTTTACTTGTAATAAGCAGCTTCTTGTACCCAAAATAACCAAACTCATGAATCGTGTTTTGTAGTGAGAGTAACACGAATTTATAATTAACTATCAAGCCGTTTAAAATGTTTTAAATTATGTCCTGATTCTTACAAAGGACACATTCGGCTACACTTTCAGACCAGTAAAATTGCGTGTTTTCAAAAAATTGTGAGCAGCCCTTATTACATACCGATTATCTTATATTTCTGCATTTTGTATCGACTAACCTCTAAATTAGTGTTTTTTCATATTTTATGCCTTTAAAAATCGTGGCATCTTTATAATCATATTGTATCTTTAAAAATTTAATATTAAATTTGTATTACTTTTTCTTATATTTATATTATTGTGCAATATATGAATTGTTGCGTATTGTAGTTAACATATAATTGGTCGGAAGTCAAATAAATAAACAAAAATCATTTAGCACAACACAAAAAATGTTCTAAAAAAGCATAAAAAATACTAAACTGATAATACTACCTTACACATTTTAAGTAATGCAGTCGTCATAAACTTGTTGTCCATTTGTATTTTAAATGTTCTTGTCATATCGAATAAACTTATCCTTAAGATGTTGAAAACAATCCTAGCGAAACATTGGGTGCAATGATGGAAATATAATCTTTTATTTCATTCACCAAATGGAAAGATCTTGATGGACCGGAATGATACAGTTTAAATAAAAAAAATAACTTAACTTTCAAGACTCAGTTTACCGATTATATGAGATTAATTTGTTTAAAAATAACTTGGCTGAATTCTGGGATTTATTTATTGTTTCGAAAAAATTGTATCTTATAAGGCGCCTCCGCTGCGGGATTATCCATAATGGCATTTCAAAATCCTCCAAAGTGGTTCCACTGAGACGTTTGGGTTTTGTTTTACAGTTTGTTGTTTATAAACAAAAAATTATTCATTCGCTCTGAATATTAACTTTAGAGTGGATCACTATTTTACAAAAAAATATAGCTTCTATTTTCATTCGTAATAAATTAATTATATACTACTTCCTTGAAATACTCCGAAAATCAATTATTACATTCTCGTAGGTATTTCTCAATCTTTACCACGCATCAATTTTGACAATGTTTGTATAAATGAGATGTACGTGCTAAAAATGCGTGATTGGCAATCCCTTTCTTGAGTAGTTTCCACTTTTAGCGATTTTTTCATTTTAGTGGACTTCCCACAAAGTCCAAGCATTTGGAAAATTGTGAAATGTATGGAAAATCTTGACCGTTTTGTACCAAAATCCTTATGGCTAACTTTAACTTCGCAATGGCGCCATAATATTTTATTAAAAATAACGTTCACATCTTTGACAAAGAATCGTCTTATTGTAATAAATAATGCAACTTCGTGAAAAGCGGCACGCTGCAATTAACAAAGTTTTTTTGGTACTACATTTCCATATATAGTGAACTAACTAAAATGTATTATATCTGGCTAAATCAGTTGCGCTATATTGTCTGATACCCCGGTAGATCTCTTTCTAGAACAAATGCTTCTTCAGTACAACAAATGCTGGCAAATGTACAAAAATTTAATGATGTAGTTTTATATTTTTTTTTTAATATTTCATATTTTCAACAAATTTGTCACGAGTTCGATATTTTGCATAAATTATTTCACCGAAATTATATTTTTAATATTTAAAACAAAATAATCGCATTTTGACAGTTAATAAATGTAAAAAATATGGATTTGAACATAATTGAACTTGTTTTGCTAAGGATTTTGTGTATTGTACTTAAAGTAAGTGACCTTTGTAAGATCTGCAAGAGTAAAACAGCTGTTTTTGGTTCGTTGTTCAAAAATGTTCGCAAAGGTTTATTTACATGTGATTATTAGCTTATGGGGCGCCACAGAGACGCACAGTAGTGTAATAAGGATAAGACATGTGGTCTCTGTGGCGACTTGCTTGCATCCTATGTGCATCCTTCAAATGGAGCGCTACAGAGACTCGCACGAAGTAGTAAAGATAAGGCAGGTGGTGCACACTTTCTCTGCACCCTTCCTCCTTCCATCTTTAGGTTAGGTTAGGTTAGCTAAGTGAAAATCTCATGTATAGTACGTAAGAAGTGTTTTTAATAAAGTATTTAGTGTTCTACAATCACTCAGAGTGTTCAGTTATTTACTATAATAATACTGAAACATAAACTATAAATGAATTAAAGGAAATTGTTATCAAAAACTGCCATTTCATTTGAAAATGTGTGATACTGACAATTGGAATACACACGAAGATAAAGCGAACTGATAGTTATATGGATTTAATCATTAGTGGATATTGCACATTTACAATTTTCAACTGACTATTTATTTTTTCGTTAAACGATTTCCGAGGCAAATATTGTGATTTTAAATCATAGAATACATATGTATGTAGCATTATCGTTATTGTCCTTAGTGTTGAAGAAAACAAATATTGAGGAATGGACTGCATTGCTCAACATCAAGTAGGAGCGGCATCCTACCGTTTCAGTTTTTCAAAGAATCAACAAGAACTGCGGTTTGTTTCGGGCATTTGTGGCGTTGAAAATGAAATTAGTTACATATGTATGTCAAGGTTTGTTAATATTTTTCTGGGTAGTCGCCCTTTTCCCGATGCTAAAAATGTCTCATTTTTTCCGGAGTACCGGTACTTCTACCGATATTCAACATAAATAGTACAGCCGTTCTTCAGAGCTTGCTTTGTTACGTTAACTCCTCCAACTACTAAAATCTTCTTTGTCATGTTTTGCATGTCGTTGTTTTGCATGCAATATCTTTCACAGCAATCAGTGCATATTTTTTTGCGAACAATATACGTGGTTTATGGCAACCGTACGACTTAATAGGGATACACTGCACATAAATTACACCCCTCTTCGATCTAGGGTATAGTGCAAATCAGTTGGTTAGACAATTGCTTAACAGCGGTATATTATGTCTGAACGATATTACTGAAACCACTGGTCTCTTAACTCGAGTACACAAAGCAATTGCCCACAACTTGAGCTTTCGAGTGTGCAACTTTGTGGACAAACTTTGGACGGAGATTAAAGTCGATGTAGCAGGCCCGACAATAAAGGCCCAAGTACGGAGACGCCGGCACTTAGTCGGTTGGACAAGGCTACCTTGGTGTTTGAAAGACTGGAGGACCACCCGCCAAAATTCACAACGGTCACAAGATAAAATTTTCTACAAATATCGAAACAGAGATTACAACCGGACGCTTACCGGTTGGTTAGACTTCGAATCTTCGTTTCGGCGGAGAAAATTATATCCCTGATTGAAGTAACATTGCTGAAGACGACATCCCTCTGTGTGAGAGAATTGTATGAGGTTCGCCAGTAAAGCGATGCAGTTGTACAGACGTTCCTAGACCTTATCTTCCGCACACAAGAGATTTTGAAAGAGTCGTATAACGGGAAATCAGATGAAACCATGAAGGGGGAAATTGCGAAGAATAGAAGTTTTTTTTTATGGCAGTATTACAAGATTAAGAGGTCGAGTTCTATCGAGGCGCTGCTCCCACCTTTTTGAAGACGATGTTTGTAACCCAAGCAACGGGTGATAAGACAGAGGTGGAGAGAATGCGGTAGGAATCTCAGCAACGCAGATCCAGCCACGAACTTGGCGCTAACATTAGAAAAATTACTAAAAAAGATTTGACCATTCGGACGAAAAGTCAGCATATTACTTTTCTTCCAAATATGGAAATACGAAAGATATATGATGGACCAGAAAGAATACCCACACAGTGTAAAATGACCACCTAATGGGTACGAGCAAAATCGATAAAATCAAAACAAGAATACGGTAAGCAGACCAAGGCGAAGAATTAGATAATACGACCACGGGAAGGCGGATCGTAGAAAAATCGATTGCTAGCAAAAATCGAACATAACGAAAAGTCAGTGAGAGAAGGCGAAAAATTGTGCGGAGTTAAGTTGGATGCAAGTGTCAGTAAAAAAATATGTAATGCTTTTTATTGACATTTTTTGAAAGTACGTTAGGGCTACGTATTCCTTATTTTTAATTTATGGAATATGTTTGACATTTCCAATAGATGTATCAAATATTTTAAAAGGGAGATATATTATTATTATCTTAAAACCATCAACATTTTTCGATTTTGATCATTTATTTGCACCATACCCCAACAATAACGCATGACTGGACGTTGCTAAATCTTCTCCATAATTTGGGCACATGTCGTCCATGTCTTCAGATTGCGGAAAACTTTGTTATTCTGTATTATACCACTCAACACGGATGTATTAGATTAGTCGATAGTATTCCTTATAATTCCTTGTATTGATATTACGTAATTTGATACTGTTGCTAGTTGTTGTTCTTATAAAGTCCTAATATCTGTTCCGGCACTTTAACAAAGGTCGGTTTGTCTATTATGGTTCATTTTATTGGTTAATTAATACAAATATTACCTCATATTACGCCCGTTGCCTCCTAGAAGGTGCCAATTAAAATTACCACTAAAAGGA
Organism: Philornis downsi; assembly: GCA_019455685.1. NCBI lineage: Eukaryota > Metazoa > Arthropoda > Insecta > Diptera > Muscidae > Philornis > Philornis downsi. The sequence goes on from JAHXMU010000238.1 coordinate 68,614, forward strand.
GTTAAGATTATGGAACATCTAAAAACCGTTGCACCCCTTTAAAGCCGGTTTATTGGAAAACAAAAAAGTGGCAAGTGGTAAAAACCAACGGGTTTTTACGAAAATAGTTTTGTTGTTTCTAAGTTCGAATCTACCCAAAATTAATTTAATACCGATGCGTATTGTTGGCTCTAAGAATACCTGATTGACGAATTAGGAAATTTGTTATGTGCTTTTCGCTCTATGGACATTTGCATCCCTGTACTTGTGAATTAATAATACTTGCTGAGACATAGAAATAGAAAATATGTAATAAATTGTAGAATTCTTTGACATCTCAAGTAATTTCCCCATTTCTTTTAATCAAGACTTAAGAAACCAAAAATTAACATGTCTGACAATTAATAAAGATGAGGACGCCATATTCGTCTGCGATTAAAGGTAAGTTAATTTAATTCTTCGTATCTGTTCCATTTTCAACATACTATTGCTATCATTTTCAACGTACTATTAGTTTCCGTAATTAAATTGCCACCAATTACAGTTGTATATATAAGTTCCCATCATATGTAATGCATCCAGGCATCTTTTTAAATCACGCTATTTTGACGCTGGAGGCAACTATGTTAACACGCCCTAACGTGATTGTAGAGAATCCAATGCAGTTCGATATCGGTGTGAATATGGACTTCAGTGTTTCATACATTTATTTGGTATTTAATCATTTTGTGCCGACATAAAAAGGATTTTAGACAACAATGTAAACGTCTCACGCTTACCTTGATGGATTTCCCTAGGTTTAGGCAAATTGGTAACACAAGTGTGGGGGCACATCAGAACGTTCGCGGGATGCAAGGTTCCTTCTAAAAATCTACGACGAGCTTCGCAGAGATTAATGCCGCCAAGGGGTGTTTTTGGCAAGTGATTTGGCGGAACGAGTGCCAAACAATATATGCCGACCTGGTGTATAGAATCCACTGCTTGCAATACGCGAGACATCCATTGGAAACTTTCTTCTTCTGAACAATCGGGGCGTTGCTCTGCAATAACACAAACACGCTCATCCCGCAAGACTTTAATACTAAAAACAGCTATGCGTCCCCTATATATGAAACGCATTGGCTCGACAGCCAAGACCGTAGCTATAATGTCATCTGCATTGTGTTTTCGACCAGTCACTGTCATCAAACCATCACGCGATCCGCACACAAAGACAAGGCCACCAGGGCCTAAAAATCCTAAAAGCCCAGAGCGAACATAACACTCATCACTTATGGGTTTGGATTTCACGATAGAGCCATCTTTGTCGCATTCTGGGTCTTCCATAAGTGGTTGCACCTTAAACGTTGTGTTTGTCAAGCCCTCCAGACCAAAGTAGGTGGATCCTGTAGATCCACTAGTTACACAAATTTCTCCAACTTGATCCGTTTTGCAGAGAACAGGATGCCCATCTGAACGCACTACAATCATGGTCGCTGTAGGCATGACTTGCCCGCAGTCTTGTAGGGTCAAGGACGTTAGTGAATCTTCACTGTCCACGCGTACTACGCCATGTGACAAAGCTGCCATGGAGAGTACACCTCTCCCGGTAGCCGACTGGCTAAAGCCACTGGAAGACCGTCCCGGACGACGGAGGGAAACGGTAAATACTTCAGAGCTACTTGCACACGGGCATATCGCGTCCGCTCTTAACCCTTTCGCCTGAAAGACGTTTAAAAACTGATCACACGATGATAAGGACCAAGGATTGGCACCATCTGCCACCAGAAGCATTCTTAGTGATGACAAAGATATATCCTTATGGTCTTTCGTTGCCAACAATCCCCAATGCAGGTCGCGACTCTTCACGAGACAGCAAGAAGCTCTGTGTTTAGTTATTAACTGCATCCACGACGACGGCCGTAGCTTCATTAAAGCATATGGGATGAATAATACATGCATTCCATTTAAAACGGATGTCAGAACGGCATGCCACAATCCAACCTCTCGCTTGAAATCCAAAACACATACCATTGTTTCCCCTTCGGTATAGTGGCAAGCCATGGTAAGTGCCCGGCAATGATTCATCATGGCTAGTCTTGTCACCGTCACACCTAAAATTAAAACAAAAATAAATTTGTATGTTAAAATGTGTAAATACGAAATGATATAACCAGCTTTATACTTAAAATGCGGGTTTCTTACAATTTCAACAAGAATTGTCTGGGCATCCCAGTATTTTCTAGAGCATTTCCTAGACTAGCGGAAGACAAAATGTAAATTTGTTTCTATTCGATTTTCATTTGCAGTTTATATAAATTATTTTCTAAAATTATAGCATTCGAAAACTGCAAAGCTTGCGAGTGTTTAACGAGAATTTACGTTGCGCAGTGGGAGTAAACAAAAAAAAGCGTTCTGACCAATTTTGAAGGAATTTCCCAAAGTACAGTTACTCGAGTTTGACAAATTTTTAATGTGTTGTCATAACCACGTTTTTCATTCGATCGCAATAATATGCGGTTTAGAATATTCTTTTCCCCCTTTTTACAGTTTTATGCCAATTGTAAAACGAATAGAAGTATTTCGCAAAACATATTTTTGAAAGGCAATAAAATTTGAAGCAAACTGCAAAATAAATCATTTTGATAACTTCTATATATTAAAAATTCAAAGTTTGTGAAAAACTGCGTATTTTTGCAGCAATTTTGGAAAACAGTATCATCACTCTTTTGCCGTTTGCGGAAAAAGTTGTTCAGGACTATATTACATCTTCATATTATTCTGAAAAATAAGAAAATTTAGAACTGTCTTCTAGATGTTACAATGTTACAGCTTGTCCCATATAATTGATGTTTTTGTTCATAGAATCAACTTCAACCCATAATATCTTTAAATTAACAAGTTCTTTTTCGATTGTTTAAAAGCAAATTCATAATTGGATTTGTTTCAAATAAATGTGCTAAGTTTGATCACCAGTTATCCATAAGCAACGAAGATCCAAAGTAATTTGTCGAAAATTCCATTTTTGGACATTACGGTGATTGTTTGGAAATAGTAGCAATCTTTTGAGGAATATTTAAAAACGTTTTGTTTTATTTTACCTACGATTAGGCTATTCGGTTGCCCTTTTTGTTACATATTACCTATCCTTGGATAGGGTATTCTACTTTTCCAACGGTGTACCACACTTAATATCATTTGCATGCAAATGGTTGTGTTTCTATCATTTGTATTTCTGTGCTCGAAAAATGCTTTATAAATTTGTAATCCTACTTATTCTTCAAATACAAGATTCGTTTCTTCTTACTATATCTCATCATATACAGTTGCAGTCAAAATAATAGTAGTGGCTTTATAAAAATGTTGTTTTGTTTCGTAGCTTCGCTGTACATTTCTTGCCTAGTTTTTTTTTTTCATTTCATTGCTTAATGTAAACAGAAAAAAAACTAACCGCTATGTTTGCATTCCATTGTTCTTGTTGTTTTTACAATGACTAAATTCAAAGAAGAAGAGGTTCTTGGGAGTTAAAATAATAATAGTCAAAATAATAGTAGTGCTGACAGAAGTCAACGAACTTTGCAAGTAAACACATTCTTTTTTTGCAAGCTTTGTATATTGAGTTTAAAAATAAATAATTTTTTTAGAAGTATAATTCTGATCCATAAGGTGTTAAGATTTGTTTTTAAATGGGGCGTGGCGTGCATTGTACACTAGAAAAACGATTGCTGATAAGGAAGGAAGCTGATTTCGGAGGGAAAATCTTATAAAGAAGTGGAAAATATTATAGGTTGCTCACCGACAATGGTACGCAATTCAATAAAGTACACTCCCGTTAGTGAGACGCGTGGCCGTCCGCCAGTATTATCAAAAAAAAAGTGTTTCGCGTATAGTAAGGTACTCAAAACAAAACCCCTTTGCTACCGCTACGAAAATAAAAGACAAATTTTGTGTGGAAGCGAGCGTGGAAACTATCCGCAGACGTCTTACAGATGCAAGTTTGATAGCGCGAAGTCCAAGAAAAGTGCCACTGTTAACGAAAAAACATGTTATAAAGCGACTAAAATTTGCTAAGGAGCATCTAAATTGGACCTCTGAAAAATGGAGGAATATTTTGTGGACTGACGAGTCTAAAATTGTTCTTTATGGCGGAAAAGGCTCACGAGCCTACGTAATACGGCCTCCTAATTCATAATATAACCCTAAATTTACGCTGAAAACGGTTAAACATGGAGGATCTAGTGTTATGATATGGGCATGCTTTTCATACATAGAAGTTGGACCCATATACTGGATCAAAGACATCATAGATCGCCATCTATACTTAAAAAGATTACAGGAAGTGATGTTGCCATATGCTGCGGATGAAATGCCTATGGACCTTTCAGCAGGACAATGATCCTAAGCACACAAGCCGTTTAGCAAAACAGTGGTTTGCAGAAAATAATATACGCGTATTGGAATGGCCACCCCAGTCCCCAGATCTCAATCCCATTGAGAATTTGTGGTGTGACGTAAAGGCTGTGATCGCGCAAAGAAACTCCACAAACAACAGCACATTGTGGGAGGTTGTGAAGGATGCGTGGATGTCCATTCCCTCAGAAAGGTGCCAATATTTAGTAAACTCTATGCCACGACGCTGTGAGGCGGTAATTACCAACAAAGGGTTTGCCACAAAATACTAATTAAGATGCTTACCCTTCGTAATATACATTTAGCCCACGCATAAATTTATTTTAGTTTGTACTAATCATTAAATGAATATCACTACTATTATTTTGGCTGCTATATTTGAAAGAATTTGAATACTTTTATATTTTTGTAACTATCTTGAATTCTTTTTTTTTTTATTTCCTAGAATTTATAAAAGGAACTATGTTAAAAAAATTAAACTTAAAAGTTTACAAAATTATTCTGAAACCCTTTTACTTCTATAAAATTAGCGCAATACCCACTACTATTATTTTGACTGCAGCAGTACACTTTTTTAGATGTTATTGGATTATAACCATCATTGCCTGGTATAGTTTCTTCATACGCAACATGGAGAAAATATTGCAAAAACCTCATTCCTTCATGTAGAGGGGATATTGAGCTGTCAGTGTGTATCAAAGCATTGATAACTTTGCCGTCCATCATTGTTAGGCACAAATCAAAAGAGACGTTTATTCTTTAAATTTCAATTTTTATAGTAATTTGATCAAAAACATTTTATTTCCTTCTGCATAGTCCCAACTAATTCCTTTGTTTTCACGGTCGAACCTTCTTATAATCAATGTCTACAAAAGGCTTTCGGTCCAGGTGTCGTATTTACCAATATGTCCTTGCGTGTTTAAGCACTATCAACGAAACTGCCACTTTTATATTGTGATAAAAATTGGCTGCCGGAATGGATAGCTGGTGGCGAAACTTGACGCATTTATTTGAAACAAATGCGGTATAAATTTCCATTTAAACAATTGAAAAATAATTTGTGCTTTTAAAGATATTTTGGATTAAAGTTGATTTTTGTTCAAAAACATCAAATATATTGGACAAACTGTATATGTAGATAGTTTAGGTGTTGAAGTGTTTTAAATTTAGTTTTCTTTCAGAATAAAACAAAGATATAATATATACCTAAACAAATCTATCCGCAATCGTTGAAAGGACGATGATACCCAAAATTGTTGCCAAAAAAACGCTATTTTTTTAGAATTTATTTAAGTGATTTCTTTGGAATTTACTAGAAATGTTACCGGCTTTTGAAAATTTGTTTTGTGAAATATTTCGGACGTGACGAAAATTTGTCAGTAGTCGACCTTACCTCGAATCGAACTTGCTACTCACATTTCTTTAAAATAAAGGAGAAACTGCAAAAAATAAAAATTGAACTCGAGCGGGATCGAACCCACGACTATCGGATTCTCAGGTGTGTGCCAGACCTTGCCACCATGTTGCAGTGCTACTAGCAGATGCGTCATTGTGGGACAATAACGCTGAGAATAGGGATGCTGACTTGAGAAAACTAACGGGTTATGACATTCGGAAACAGAAATACAAACGAAAATATGAAAATTAATGTAAATGGAATATTTACATTTATTTATTTCTGTTAGCACAATAATTGCTAATCGAAAAACCGAATGGAATTAAGAACCAAAATCATACTAAAGTGAAGATCGACAATAAACTCACAAACGAACATAATACACTGTCTAGCTCTTCATTAAACTATGTTTGTTGGCATTTGCCGTACCAACAACTTCTATGCAAATGTGTCCAATTGTGTATAGGCAAGAACTTGCGAGAAGCATAAAAAGCTAAGGGCGCTGAAGATGTTATTTTGGCGAATACTGAAATAGCATTCGCCCAGTCGGCTGTGCCAATGTAACCAATTTCGTAAGCTTTTGAATTATATTCTATTTGCTTTACTAATAGAAAAACGATCTTGAGCCGAATTAAATAACAAAATCATATTTAATTGAAATAAATTCAATAAAAATTCAATAAATTCAAAAATAAATTCAAAATTATAATTAAATTTTAAATCAAATTTGGATTCAAGATATATAAATAGGAATATGAATGTAATCATGCAGATAAATATAAACCAACATGAATCTAAGTACACTACAAAAGTGGAGCAGGGCAAGTACGGATGAAAATCCCTGCTTGAGACTGGGCACTTAACACCAAGTACATCAAATTCTCAATCGATTCATAATGGAAGTTGGTTAAGTAGTTAGCATTTTGTAGGAAAAGTCGTCGGTCACACTTCTGAGATCTCTGATCGTTTTTGGTTTGTACGAAGAATTACTTCTTTGCTTAATCTGTTACAACTTGGTCTTTATCAGGACCCATTCGAACGGACTTTGAGTCTGTATAACAAATATTTGTACAATACGTTTGTACAACGAACCTTAGAGTCTGTACAAGCGACTTCAAATCTGTACAATGGACCTTTAAGCAACAACGGATTTTGAATTTCCACAACGGACCTTTGAGTCTGTACAAATGATCGTTTTTATTTGTTAGATCGGTTGGATCTGCACAATGGGCTGAAGCCTGTAGCACTAGACAATTGTCTGGGAAATACAGTATCATAAGATACGAAGTTTATAGCCAAGTATATGTGTCGTATCTGTCCATATCAGTTGCATTGTTTTGTTCGATTTCGACTTCCTGTCCAGCTTCCTCCTGTCAGCATTTCCCCGCGCATCTTTCGTAAAATATCATCAAACACGCTGCCGACGTAACCGACGAATACACTGCACTACCGATAAATTCATAGGTTTGCTTTACGCTTACCCCCGAACCGAGTAAACTATGCCAGAACTCAGCTTTGCATTCGTGCTACCTATAACCTGCGGTACACATAACTCCGACGTCAGCGTAACTAACCGCAGCAGTAGTCGATGCTCTGCTTGTCAAATCGGCCAAAATCAGCATAAGTGTGGTTACTGCAAACTCTCAGAGAAGACGATTTATCGACAGGCATCGATATTTGCTACGTTCAACTTCCAGAGGCACTAAACCAATTATACGCAACAAAATCTTCTTATTATTTGCCATAGTAAGGGTCTTTATGAAGATTCTGGACGAGACGACAGAGACTACCTTAACCACAGGAAAAAATTAAAAAAAAAATTATTTAAAATCGCATATCTTCCAAGCTATACGAGATAACTGACCATTTAACCATGTTTTTATCAGATTTTTTTCAAGGGCTAACCGATGTTGCGATCGGGTGGCAACGAGGTTTTGACAGCAGGATAAAAATTTGTCACAACCGAAATACCGTAATTTAAACCCCGACTGTGCAGCTCTGGTTATTGCTGCAGTGCTGAGTCTGAACGTAAGTTCTCCAATACTAATATTTGCCCACTATTTTTGTCGTTTACCGAGAAATTGAGTCGTGGTCAGTCAGGAGCTCTAGTGGAAAGTGTTGCTAACCAATTCCGCCGTCACTGCTTGAACTGAATTATATGCCTGTCGTAATTCCGCAGGCAAAAATTCGAGAATCATTAAGTGGCAGTAGCACACCCGATTGTTAGCTAGGATTACTGTGTTGAAAGCTTGGAAAAACAAGTTTCTTCTGAAAACAGTTAGCAAGGATTATGGGAATCACGTAGACCGGGAGATTAGGGCCCACTGGGGCCAACCTCTATCGTCAAAAATTTGGATAGAATTGGACCAAGAAATCCTTTACCTCCTATACAAATGGATCTGCAGTTCGCGGCTATAATTCCCCAATTAACATATCTGTAGTCTTCACTTGAATGCAAAATTTAGACGGATTCAGACCATACAGATATGGCTATGGGCCATATTAAAACGCCGTGCTGTATGAACATTGGTAACTATAACTTTGGAATGGATGAATCCATCTAGCGATTGTGTTCACTGGTTCAAGCCGTGCGTGTCTTCGGCAACGAATCCGATAGAAGGGTAGAAGAGGGCGATCAAAACTCCGTTGGAAGTGTCAATCTGGTGAAATACTGTCAAAATTTGTGGCGAATTGAAGAAAAAGCATTGACGACCGAGGCACTTGGGATTATTTTCTATATGCGGAATATAATAGAGAAGAATTTCTATTCTTGCTGCGATTTAAGTAACTAAGTGAAACACACCACTAGATGGTCTAACTTTAACGTCTTCTTTTGCCTCTCATTTGAATGGATCCATGCTCCTGGAAATATACCCACTCTACAACGTCCTATTGGATGATTTGATTTCGACTAAACTTTGACATATTTTTCTTCGCAATTTTCAGCTACAACTTAAAATGACAATTATATTAAAGTATTTATATGTATACATGATATGTTAAACTTGACCAATCCAATATTTTTGATTCGAAAAGATGTAATTTTTCCGAATTATTTCTATACTACCATCAGAATCCGTTAAATCCACAAATTTGTGGTTTCATTTTGTTGGTTTAAGAACTTATAATTTGGACTTGATTTCTGCGTGTTTCCCGTATAGTAATAAGATTAGAAAAATTGGAAAACACACATTGCGTCGTCTAGAATGTATTCTCTGTGAGCTGGAAACGCACGGAAGATTTTATTCCGAATAGATCAGGTTGGGTCGATGGTCAAACCCTCTGTGGTAGCTACTTATTTGGTTCAAAGAGCTGAGAGAGACTACGTATTAGCCTCTATTTCAGGTTGAATTTCGGTTGTCATTTTGTAGGCGAACATACTGGCCGTTCTGACTTAATACAGGCGATTGTCTTACAATACATGTTTGCAGCTAAGATGGTATAAAAGCTCATCGCTACTTGTATTAAGAAATATTAATTATACTAACATAGTCAGGAATTGTACTTTATTTGGTACCCCAGATTTGTTGCATATTGAAGTAATTAGAGTTATGTTAAGGGGAATGGTTTTCACATCAAAATGTAATTAAAAGTCGCATTGCCAGATTGTAAAACATCAAATTCACTACAAACTCCTTACTTATATTTTACTTATATATCGCGAGCTCTGTATATGGAGCTTTTAGTCACTTCAAAGGCGTGAGCTTTATATTAGAAGCAATTGATTCTGGCTGAATAGTTAGTACATAAATACATCTTAAGAATCAACACTTAATGTCTTAAAAGAATAAAGTGATAATATTAGTTACCCATAACACTGCCTTCCTTATCGGTTGTATACTCAATATATGCTGTGACTTTATCTTCAATACGCAAATTTCCAACGCTAAAATCTTTTGGAGGCTTGGGCAAATGTTCCGTAACAAACCACTGAAGTCGAGGCCATCCTTTCAATTTAGCAATCTCCCCGGTACTTGATTTCGGCAATCCTTTTAAACATGCTTCAGAAGTAAGGGCTACCGTTATTCCACATGAACTCAACAGAAAGCCAACTTGCTGTGGTGGCGTATCCGAGCTGGACAATGGTAGCTCTATGGGTAGTGGCACAAGTCCCCGAAACATACATCCATACCACGCAGTGATAAAGCTGTAAATACATTGACATGTTTTAAAAAGTTGTTACCATAATTGTAATTGACAATTAAATTAAATCACTGATATGAAATGGGATTATACTAAAGGTAACGCGAGACTCATTCTCCCATTTTCGTTTTGTTTTTTTTTAATTTTGTGGATTGGCAAGAATATATAGGTATATAGTTAAAAACACAGTCGAAACAAATTTAGTAGAGGGCAACCAAAATGATGGCAAAATGATGGACGTGCAACAGTTTCTTGTCTTGTTTCAATAAATGTAATAATTTGTACAAATATTTTGTTTGATGATGTAACTGTATGTATATTTTTGACGATGTCAGTCGAAATGTGAGAATAAATAAAAAAAAATTGAAGCAACAAATTTTCTTTATATCAAAGTATGTGGCCTCAAACAACAATTGCTTAAAATAAGAAAGAAAAAGGTCAACTCAACACTAACAAATCAATCAGCGATTAACATAAGATTTTATTTGCTCTAATACAGGGTGGCGCAATAGAACGTGCATATTTAAAAAATAGATTAAAAAATAAATACAAAAGGTATGGTTAAAATAAATCTAAGGCATTGTAGAGTAATAAATGGAGTTTATTTTTTAAAAATAACATCATCTAAATGGTGACCCTCTCTACGACGGCACTCCTCTAACCGCAAACGAAAATTATTGAAAACTTTCTTCAGTAATTCTGGTGTATTGGCTGTCATTTCACCACGGATATTCTCCTTGAGCTGAACGATGTTTCTTGGATTATTACTGTAGACTTTGTGTTTGAGGTATCCCCACAAAAAAAAAAGTCAAGAGGCGTCAAGTCTGGACTACGTGGGGGCCATGGGATATCACCTCTTTTCGAAATCAGTCTGCCAGGGAACATCTGCTTCACCACCGCCATGGAGTCTTTTGATGTGTGACAGGTAGCTCCGTCTTGTTGGAACCAAGTTCTGGAATTCACTATTCTTGAACTTCCAATTTCTGGAGCCAAAAATCCGTCCAACATCTCAACATAGCGTTCCGTATTAACCGTGACGTTTTGGCCCCAATTATTCCTCTGCCAGAGATTGCTGCCCATACTGTCACTTTAGGACTATGCAATGGTTTCTGGTGTTTGATTTTGGGATTTTCACTGTTCCAGTAACGACAATTTTGACGGTTTACGAACCCATTCATAAGGAAATGAGCCTCGTCAGAGAAAAGGATATTGTCAAAATTCGAAAATCGATTAAGTATTTCATTAGCAAATGCGAGCCTTGCTATGAAGTCAGACTCTTTCAATTCTTGTGTTAATTGCAGCTTATATGGATGCAGTTTAAGATCCAATGTTAAAATTCGTTGCAAACTTCGTCGCGATAACTGTAAGACAGACGATCCCTTGCGAGTCGACATTTGTGGATTTCCTCGTACTGACTCCATAACTCTCTCAACATTGTCTTCGGTCCTAGATGTTCTTGGGCGACCATTTGCTTGTGGTTTAAATATTGAACCGGTCTCTTCAAAACGCTTCACCCATATTTTAATTAAATTAGCCCTCGGAGCTTCACTAATTCGCCGTAGTCCATATTCAGCACAATATAGTCGCCTAATAGCAATATATGGACGAGAGTTCTCGTAAAATGGGAGCACGCAAATTGCGCGACGCTTCCCGGCGAAGTGATTCATAGCGACTAAAACTCCATGAGCCCGCCAACCCAACGATGTAGGCGCCCTCCCGCCCGCGCCTTTTCTACCCCGCAAAAAAAGATGACATGATGACAAAAAAGATGACAATATGCACGTTCTATTGCGCCACCCTGTACTTCCTTTTACAAATGCCCTCACGGTGATACTGGCTTAATATCGAGTTACAGTATTATGCATTATTAACAAATTCTAAAACCTGAGTGCTCATAACCTCACAGTATGAAAAAGGTTTCATTGGCGTATTACAAGATTTTTTTCCTGTTGTGCCCGTAAAGTTCTCGCGTTTTTCCTCTGCCAGACACTATTAACGGTCCTTCGTTGGTTACAAACGTGGTGAAAATCTATACGACTAATATTTCTTGAAACTCTGCGTAAGTACTACTAATAACAGGCACATCGAATAACTTTATGTCGTAATGTATAAATAATTTTTCATGCCAAAGAACACACTGACTATAACCACACTCCTCCGCGTAGCTTCATATACGTTTTTTTTTTTAACTTTGAGCTCCTTCGGATTTTTGCATTTGCATCATTTCGATGAATCCGACTATTTTAAAATATTGCCTATAAAATGTTGAATTATCTTTTGATAACACAAAACAGGGTAATTATGAGCCAATTAAGGTAGTGGGCAACGTGGTAGTGACCAAGCCACTTTGGAAAGTTAAAAGAAACTGTTGAAAATATCAAACAAGTTTTTTTATTTATCGGCGTTTAATGGTAGTAAATTCATTCATGACATATCGTACATCCCCCTGTTATGTTTAACGTAAATAAAGTCGATGGTATCGGTTGTTACTGTGCAATATTTTTATGTCCCTATTGTAGTAAAGCCATGCCTACTGCGTCTCCAAAACGGAGGCAATGTAAGAGTGAATTTCTGCTAAAAACATATTTTTGAGAACTGAGAATGATAGTCCGTTACATAACATTTTCAGAATCCTTAAATTCTTGATATAACAACAACTTTACTTTCCATTGCATTATTACAACTGAAACGCAATTTCAAAATTGTTGGAGAAAGTGGCGACGGATACTGCCTCTGAACAAGTTTCTCCCAGATTGGTTCCGCATTAACATTGTTTTCAAAAGAGATTGTCTGGTTGAATTTTCTTCAACTGTTGTGAGAGGACTTGGTGTTGTGAACAGACGTATGTCGTTTACATCGACTTTAGTAAGGCCTTTGATAGAGTGAGTCATAAATTGTTGATGCATAATACTTGCCTACTACGTTGAATATCATCGTATATTAAAAATAGGAAGCCGACTGTAGCTTGAGACTGTGGATTTTCTACATCGATTTCTGTTCTTTCAGGTGTACCACAAAACAGCCACCTGGGTCCTATTTAGTTTTTGCTATTCATTAATGGCTTTGCTGACTATTGTATTAATTCTTTAATACTTACTAGGACATATGCCAATGACGAATCTAGTAGGATCTAGTAGGATCGCACGAGGATTTAGACTTGTCATTTGGTGTCAGGTTAACTGCATGGACCTAAATCTGGGAAATGAGATATTTTTTAGATCTGAACCAATTCTATCAAGATTTCCTTTGATTAATATTGATTTGAGTTTGGTTAATTCTTTCGTAGACAATGAAATTGTGATGGACAAGAAAATTAACTTTAATGAACACATTGTAACCATGGCCAATGTAGTCTTTGGTAGGCTAAAGAATTTTCCGATCCTTTTACAACGAAACAGCTATATACGTCATGGGTTAGACCTATGTATATTAGAATATGATCCTGTGGAGAGGGGTCCGCACTTTCAAGTTTATATTCGTACCATAGAAACTGCCTTGCATTTCTGTTTGGGGAGTCTGATTTGCATTCATGATTTTTGTCCTGCTTCTTGTGCGAATAAGCTGAGATTAATTCGTCTGCCAACATTAGGAAGTAGGAGAACTAAGGACAATTTTATGTTTGTTTTGAAATATTCTAATGGTGCGGTTTTGTCGAGTTTTTGTTTTTTTGCTTCTATTAGAATTCGATTTTACCAACCATTGCAGATTGATTTCTATAACTCGATACTTTATATTTTCACCTAAAACCTTTGGGAATAAATCATATGACTTTATTGCATTTAAAGCCGATGACGTTTTAATTCAGCATTATTGTAGTACAATTTATTTCCTCATATTAAAAAAGGATGATTAGGGAGGTGTTGAAGGAATGGCTCAGTATGAAAGCAAAAATCGCACACAAATCTCAAAGGGCAATGCCCGTTTACACTAAATATTAATTTGTTAACATCTTGAGCGCTCTTTCATGTTGTAACTGTCGGTGGATAATGCTCGCCGGTATTTTTCATGCTTATGATCTTCCACTTCGTTTGGTAGATGTTACAGCGAGAGCAGAATTGCGATTTCAAACCTAAAATTCACATGACTTCATTAAAATTGTAAAATTCTGCATATATGACAGTTCTAACATCATACTGATATACATATATATGTCAAATTGAAGTTAAAGCGTGATAATATATGTACAGGGTTGCCCATATTCGACGGACCCATTTTTTTAAAAAAAAATCAAAGAAAAAAATAAAAATTTGGCGGTTGGCAATCTTATTCATTTAATTTGTTCCAAGTAGATTTGTTTACATCAATTTTTGAATATGATATCTCTCAAATGGCCGCC